>VXBA01002403.1:1066522-1152190 GCA_013399895.1 Serilophus lunatus | reverse complement strand
GGGGGAGGGGAGAAGAAGAAGCAAAGAAAAACAAAACCAAGAAAAACAAGGGATACAAACCCACCTAGAATTTCTCTCTACCAGATGATTGATGTCCAAGTGGTACCTAAGCAATTGCGGACCTGGAAAAATTCTCCCTCAACTTTTATTGCACCAGGCCATACGGTAGGGGATGTCCCTTTGGTCAGCTGGAGAGATGTCCCCACTGTGTCCTCTCCCAACTTCTTGTTCACCCTCAGCAGCCTGTTCTCTGGTGAAGTGACATAAGAAGCAGAAAACACTTTGATACAATGTAAATGCTGCTCAGCCATAGCTAACTCGTCAGCGTGTTACAAAATCTTTTTTCCCCATAAGTCCAAAAGCACCATGCCAGATAGTATGAAGAAAATTATCTCCATCCCAGAAAAAATCAGTACATTAAGGATGGATGGTTTGAAAAGAAAAGCCTCTCTCATGTTATCTAGTTTCTCAGAAGGTAATGGTTTAAATTGGCACACGATGCCAGCAGTACTCAGCACCTACTCCTGGTATGTTATAGAGTTTCAAGCCGTTTCTACCGTGGCAGCTGGTGTCCAATTCAGTAATTATCTTAGCATTTCTAGCTGTGCTATGCAAGACCAATAGAGTGACATTGACTTTAAACTAAAACTTTTCACTTGTGATTAAAACTGATGACAAAATATGGCCCCACTTGCCCTATAGTACAGCTTAAACTGGACATGAATAGGTTCACTTTGGTTTATGTTTATTCCAATCTCTCTTCCACTGTTGCTGCTATTCAAGAAAGATTTTCTGATGTCATGGAAAAATGTTTTTCTTCAAAAATCAGAAAATTATTTGCTCCTAAGCTAGGCTTCAGAAACTGGTGGAGCTCCCATTTGAAATCACAAGCCTATGGGATTGCTTTCCCTCCTTTATCCAAAATCTACCAGAGCCACTATTTGTGTGTCACTTCTTCCTCTTCTTGAACATCCTTCCTACAGGAAATTCGTTCTAGGTTTGGATGAGGAGCACTGGGTTTCCTGCCTCTAAGGTGTCTACTTGAAGTGTAACAACCTCAAAGAGAATCAAGTGGAAAGAGTTTCTCCCAAATCTTACAGCAATTCTATTATGCAAGAGGAGAAAGAAAAGCACAAAGTGTGCACCATTGCCAGCTTGGTGTAGTGATGCCAACCAGGCCTTTCATTTCCAGGAGTGTTCTACCTTCCATTTATACCTATAGCTGCTGTCGTCAAATCCCAGCCTTCTCCCACCTTCCACCCCCCGAAATTTAGCAAAGAGCATTTATTGTCTTTGAAATATTTTAGATATTTAGCAGATAATTTAATTCTCTGAGAAAGACACTGACTGCAGCAGACCAGAGGCCAGACCCTCATTGCAGGCAGACAGGCTCCACTTATTTTCCTGGCTCTTCAGATTTACTACTAACACACTGGCAGACAGTAGTAGTGGATATGACGATGTAGTGTTGGAAGTAGTCCTGGGTTTTAGTAATACCTGCACACTGCCAGACAATTATGTCCAAAGAGCCCAGATTTTCTAGAAGTGCTGTCCCACCCCTCCTTCTGTTGGAAACCCTAATTTCCTCCTTGCTCCTCTTTCCTCACTGTCAGGTCTATCACATCTCTTTTGTCCCGATTAAGGATGTTTAAATATAGATTCAAAAATTTCTCAGGGAAGAACAATTCTGGCAAGGCTTTGTAGCCTGACTGATCTCACTAAACTACTGCTGACTATTCAGGATCTCTGCCAATACTAGCTGGCCCTTCTTTAAATTTGCCAATGATTTAGAAATTCAGAAATAAAACAGTAAACAGATGCAATGAAGCGTCTGAGTTTGCTCCTGCTGGAAAAAAAAACTCTTCCCCCTTTCCTACTCTGCCTTTTGCAACTCAATACTGTCTGGGCTTACTTAGTGAACAAAAAAAGTACTTTTCTATAGTAGCAGGCTTAGTCCTAACAAGTCACAGCACATGTCGGTGCAGGGATATGTGGAAGATCTGGTTTCAAACAAAGGTAAAAAGCAGACTACTCTTTAAATCCTTAGTAGATTATACGAATCTACCCCTTCTTTCCTTTCTCTAAAGTTGCCTTGAGGGCTTTATTTCCTTTTGAACAATCACAATGCTAAAGTTATTAGGAAGTATTTCTTACGACTTGAGCTTTTACCATGACCTAGAGTGGTTTTACTCTTCTATGATTACTTGGACAAAATGAAACAGTCCTGAGCTACAGCATGGCTGGAGGGAGGCCTGGTAGAATTATTAGTGTAGTTGCTGAAAGTTGGGGGGAAATCAGAACTGGTGTGATTTCCTGAAAAGCTCTCACATGGTCATCTCCTCTCCTACAAGAAGTACTAGCACTAGTTCTGCACCACCACTTCAATCGCACTTATATCCTCAAAATGAGCTTAAGCAGTCCTTAAGCCTTGTGCTGCCCTCGTGTTCAAGGGTCAATTTCACCCCTCGGCAGTTTCAAGAAACATAAAGCCATTTTAGCAAATCAATAAATTATAACCTCTTTCTTTTCAGAGAATAGGCTGCAGCAGATCTTGCGGATGGGCTCCATTGTGTAGGAACAGCCTTGATTATAATATGCAACAGGTAAAATTGTATTAATTTTTGTAACATTTGGTATGAGATAAAAAAAACCCAGCAACCAGACTGATATAAATAAAAGAATATATCTATAAAGCACAAATAATATAAAAAAAAGACCTGAGTTAGAAGACATTTTATTTCCGAAATTTGTAAGTTAATACTGTGGTTTTCCATACCACAGGAGACTTTTGCACATAAAAGCAGAATGTAGTGTGTATACTACAGAGCCATTGTACTGTCTATTCTTTTATATGAGTCTAAATCATGGGTCATCTACCGCCATCACCTGCGACTCCTCGAACGCTTCCATCAGCGCTCCCTCTGTACAATCCTGAACATCCACTGGACGGACTATGTGACTAATGTCACTGTCCTTGAACAGGCAGGGGTCACCAGGATTGAGGCCATGCTGCTGAGGACGCAGCTGCGCTGGGCAGGGCACGTCTCCAGGATGGAGGATCACCACCTCCCTAAGATTGTGCTCTATGGTGAACTCGCCACCAGTTGCCGCAACAGATGAGCCCCAATTTGATACAAGGATTCCCTGAAACAACATGTCAGTGTTGGTCATACTGACTGCCATCAGTGGTCCACTCTGGCCTCCAATCGAGAGACATGGAGACACACCATCCATAATGCTGCTGCCTCCTTTGAGAATGCACATAGAATCAGTCTCGAGGAGAAAAGACAATGCAGAAAGAACCGTGCCGCATTAATAACACCTAAGGAGACTTTCCACTGTGCCTTTTGCAATTGGACTTGCTTGTCCCGCATCGACCATTTTAGCCACCAGTACACTTGCAGCAAGTGTGGGTAGAGCCCTTCCCATATCTTCGTTCGCGAAGCCTAGCTATGAGTGTGTATACGTAATTGTGCAATATTCTAAGATGCCTATAGCTCTGTAATATGGAGAAATACAGTTTTAAAAGACTGATTGCCTTTGAAGTGTATGAAAATAATGTTAAGAATTACTTAAAACCTTTTATGGAGTCAGTTATCTTTGGGAATAACTGAAAGTCCATTAGTGACTACATGCTATACATTGTACTAAATCAGGTCTCTTCTCTAAAAGTTGCCTCATTGTTGGTTCTTTAGGGGGAAATTTATCCCTGGGCAAAGTATAAGTACAAGATGTTAAGTTTACCATTTATTATAACATCCATAACTCAGTACAAAAAGCTGTGCATATGGCCTTGATAACTATCTACAGTGCAGTGAATTTTCCTTTTGCATACTGATCCAAGGTGAATGACTGTGTCTCATCAACATTTTATTCTTCAGTGCTTTATTAATAACAAATGAGTGACTCATGAATCCATTCAATTAATTAATTTCTTCTTGGTCTCCTTTTCTTGCTTAACAGGTTGATCCGTCTCCAAATGTACATTTTCTGCATTCCCATTGGACTAATGACATTTAAATAATTTTTTAAAATTTGGAATATAGCCATACAACTTAAAAGTAAAAAGAGATATTGTACATTTGAAGACAGTACCATTGCTTTTTCCTGCCAGAAAATTCCTCTGCTATGAAAATGAACAAGGTTGGAACCTGCTTTCCCTTAAGGTTATTAGACCAGGCATGTCACTGACATGCATGGAGACGCTTCCTTTCAGCTATCTTGACTTGTATAGGACTTTATTTAGATTTTGATTCAAATAACCATTTTTTCCCAACCAATTTAAGGGTTATAATATCTGCTGTTGACCTTCTATTACAACCTGTGAACCATCCTGTTTAATGTGAAATTACATCATGTAAGAAATTCCCTTTTGTCCATTACCTTGGTCACTGACTTGACAGGGCTCTTAGAGAGTCACGGGGATGTAAATCAGAGACGGGATTAAGAAGATGGGAGTAATAGGTGCGAGACTAACACAGTGGTCCTTTCCATTCCTAAGGCCACAGCAAAAGTGCAATGAAGAATGGACTCTAGGTGTTTCTCCCTGGCACCATGTCAAGTGCAGAATATTTTATGCAAATGAAATATCCTGTTCCGAGAAATAATAGATCTGTAGTGATTTCATTCCCATGTTAGAGCAAGAGGGTTTACATTGAAAGGATGGATTGGCCACAAACATGACTAGCTGTTGAGCACAAAAAGAATATCGAGAAGAAATTAATTGTGTGGCATTAGCTAATAGGAGGCAACACACATACAAAAGGGAGGTCACAGATAAAAAATTTCATAGACCATAATTGATTATTGTGATTTGCTTAACTGGTCTTGGAAATTATGGGAGAAAGTGAATGTCAGAAAGGGGAAGGTGGAAGTCAAGGCTGAAGGATATACCAAATCTTGTCTATGTTATGCCTTCTGCTGGGTAATGTTTGAGTTCCTTGTAAAAGAAAGCACAGCATGTCATTGAAAATATGAAGATAAAATCAGTGCCAGTAAATGGGATTCTGAATGCCTGGGAAAGATGAGAAATATAGTGACATAGTGAATCCTTTGGAAAATTAGGAGTCTTTATATACTGAGATGGAGTTCAATCAGTCTTTGGATATCTCCATGAGACTATAGATATACTTTCATCCTTTTTCAGGTGTTTTGAATTACATTGTCTCAGATATTTCTTTTTGGGTGGAACCATATGTTTTTTTTCTTTTGATTTGGAGTTTAGTTGACAGTTATTTACCATGTTGCATGTGCAAGTGGGATGCAGGTAATTCTTTCATGTGTTTTCATGAGTGACCTTGTTATTACAGTCTTTAGGGCAAAGTATGAATTAGGAAGTTCAAAAGAAGGACAAAGGGAGAATTTTGCAAAAATACATCTGAGTAGCCGCATATGTTCCTAAGCTTTGCTACAGGCCAGATTATGTAGGACTTTCTCCTAAAATTAGAGAAGACCACCAAATCACAGGTGCTTGGAAAGCAGGCATCCTTTTATGGGCTTTTGCCCTCTTTGACTTTTTTGCAGCTTTGCTTAACACTCTTCTCTCGTGTGAGGTGCTGTGCTAGAAGCATGATCTACACTACACGTTTTCATCGACACAGCTAAGCAACTCAGGAGTGTCAAGGGGTCACCGTTTTATTCAGATAGTATAGCAATTACAACAAAATTCCTAGTGTCGATGCCCAGGGCAGCACAGTGTGTTTTTGGCAGAACAAATAGCACTGCGGAAAGACTAAGTGAATTTTTACTACAGATTTTCTGCCAGTCTATGCTATATCCCCTCTCGGAATCACGTACAAATTATCATATACCTACCGACAGACAGCTACATTGTTGTCAAACCTGCTTTGACTAGAATGGAAGGTCTCTACTTCTGATGGGAACACCTCTGTTCTTGAAAGAAAATTGTATTTGAGAGGGTTGTTCGCTTGTAGTTTTCCTTGACCTCTGAACCCTACTTGTGAACTGTCCTTATATTTCTTTCCTTAGTACAGGAAAGAGGTTGGTTGAATTTGTCAAAGATGGCTTTTGTTTCCTATCCGTCCCTCCCATCCTATCCTCCCATTGCAGATGTAGTTGATTCCAATTCCTCTTCCAGCACTGCCCTGCCTGCTCACGGCTACATAAACTTCATGGCAGAGAGTGATTCAGCTGCCTAACTGGACTTAATTCCTTTGTCTTCCATGTTAGTTTAACATAGAGTCTTAGAAACCAGGTGCATAAATCACATTTTGGATCCAAATCAAAACATGTGATTAATATCTAGACATTTATGCCATATAATGTTGCACCACAGTTAACAACTAACATTTGGCTATAGGGTCTGTGCACCTGCTAAGCAATAATGTGCTGCTCATGTTTTAATGAAGGATCCCAGGGAAAAAAATACCTCTCTAAGCCAGTGGTAAAGCTTACATTCCTGGAATGCACATATGTGGATAGGAGAGTTGACTGACTGGGAATACAGCCATTTGTTTTCCCAAATTACAAATAATAATTAATAAATAAAATGTTTTCTCATGGTTGTAAGCAGGGAGTGGGGAGAGTTCCTTGGCAAACAAACTGATATTTAAGCTGTGATTTGTTGAGCATATTTGCACATTACTCTAAAACAGTAGTCCTGAGAGGAACAACACTGAGAAACTTGCATTTTGTGTACAGGTTTGCTCCCTCTCTTTGCCTTGGTTTTAAGTTTTTAATTTACTGTATTAGCAGGCAATACCAGAAACTCTTGTGGGCAACATGTTGTGCATGAAACAAAGCTTGAGAACTATGGCTTTCTGGTGATGTACCAATTTTACTGATATTATGACATGCAGCATAGCTTTTGCAGACTGCAAGTGGGGAAAAAGCAGAAGCTGTTTCACTGGGAAACTAAAAAACATTCTGTCATCTTAGATTGGTGTAATCTGGACAAAAATACATTCTTTAGCGTTATGATGGTAAATTCCAGGGCTGCTACCTAGCACAGATGGTTTAGAACTGCTTCAAAAGGAATGGTCCTCAGTGAAGAGGTGGGCCAACATCTTCCTTCATTTTTACAAAGCAACTTCAAAATCCACCTCTGCATGAACTGCCACAAGAATGTATGAGAAACATTTCTTTCAAATATTTGTTTTAGTGACTTTGCTTCATGGAGGTGCTCATCTAACCTATGATATGGTTGCTAAGATCGGCGAGTAGTAGATCTTCGAGTAGAAGATGCCTGTAACCTTGTGCTGCCTCGTGCTACCTCATCTGATATGAACTTTGTGGATGCAAGTGGTCTTTACCAGAAAATTAATGTAGATGTTTGATATGAGGAGGGTGTTTTATTCCTCACAATGACACAGAAATGTCAAGAAAGAGATGTAAAAATTAGCTTCAGAGAAACATACATATTTATGTTATTCTTGTTGCATGTTTCTCAGGGTGACACAGCCCTGATCTGGCAATGGCAGTTAATTCTTCAATTAATTTTTTTCGCTTATTAGCTTCCATTAAAGCATTCTCTCCCTTTACTTTTCTGTTCCAATGGTTCAGGACAGTTCAGCGTGTATTCTCTGAAAGTTGTCCAGATTGGTTTTAGGTTAATTAGATGGTGTGTTGTGAGACTGCCTTTAGGCACTCAAGTGTTGCTAGCCTGGAGAAGGATTGGATTTCCTAACTCAACTTCTTGAAAAAAAAAAATTCTCTTATCTTTTTATTCAAACAGCAAAAAAGGAATCCAAAGGACTTTTTTAATGAAAAGCCTTTTCAAATTAAAATAAAATCACTTTGATTGAGAAAATACTTATTGGCTGCCTATACAAGTCTCATTAAGGGAGTGATGAAAATGAGTGAAAGAATTTATCAGTGCATCTGTACTGCTGAATTAATTGCGAGGTCTAACTCAAGTGTTGCTTTTCCAGTCATAAACCTATCACATACAAAGTATCTAGCTTGGATGTGTCGCAAAGCTTCTTATCGAGAAAGCTGCGGCAAATTTGGTTATAGGCTAAGGCTTAGATGCTGCCTTCATGCAGTGTTGTAGCCAACCCACGTTGCAGGAAAGAATGAAGTCAAACATGAAGCTATTGGAATCCAAAATCTTCTCACAGTTCTCCCAAGTATAGGGGAGGATGTAAAAATCCTTCTGCAATTTACTGGATAAAGCCCTTGAAGCTTCAGATATGCAACACAGAAAGCAGTGGAGATGCCAGAGGTCTCAGAGAACGAGAGGGCATGAGGGGAAACAGATCATTGATCTGACCTCCTAGAAAGAATTTAAATTTCACCCAGCCCCTGATGCTGGGGGAAAAAGGAGCAGGAGCAAGACGTCACAGTACTCTGTTGAGCCATAGCTGTGATTTCTGCTTCATTGGTCATTTGGACCTCTGTAATTGGCACCCACTGTAACTGGGTTGCTCAAAAATGTGCCTCAGGGAGTCTATGCAGTTTTCCTCTTTAGCTGTAGTCTGAATTCTTTGACTGTAGGCAAACACTGGAGACTTTTAATGCAGATCTAAACAATTAGATAGAATGGGAGACATTGGAGAATTTGGCCTCTTGTGTTAGCAAAGGACTACAGAAGTATTTCATGCAGCTGCAGGAAAAGGGGAATAAAAATTATCTCAATTTTTTATTGCAAAGATCATGCACACTTGGTGGCTCAGCCATGAACTTTCTGAAAGGCAGCAAACAGCAGTCCAAAGGCAGATATAATATGTGTGAGAGGAAAAGAGATGCAGACCACTGTTGTACAAAGATTCATGGATAATAACTTGGGATTATCTGGAGAGCATTAATTGAATTTTGCTATGGCTAACGAGTTTTGTAGAATTTCTGCTTTAGGCAGCTGCTCTGTATCCTCCTCACTTAAGTGATAAAAAAGGAAAAAATAATTTAAAAAATAGCTAAAAACTCCACCTTTATCCAGATAAAACAATTTTCTACAGTGGCTAGTTCCATGTCTGTTCCATCCCTGAAGTCTAAATTCTTCTAAAATAGTAAGCAAATTAAGCACAATGATACTGAAAATACACTACATTTTCTACACTAATATTTCAATGTATGTATTGTCTTCAGGAGTTGGCAAATCTAGGGTAGAAGAGGAAGCACTATACAAAAAAAGATGAGGTTTATTCTCTTGAGGTTTCACAGAACTGAGATTGTAGATGAGAATGGCTCAGAAGAAGCCCAGCTAGCAAAATGTAAGATTTTTGAAATGTGTGTGTGTACTTTCCTAAAAGTGTGTCCACTTCCATAAAAGCATAATTTCCCAGGGAAGTGGTAGAAACATTTGTAGTGTTGGTGACATCATCAACACCTTGGCAACTTCGGGTTATCTTTGAGTTAGGTGGATGTTCCTTTTTTCAGTGACAAGCAGCTACTGTTTAAATATGAATATTGTGAACTATCAAGCTTATGGCATCTGACTGTTTATTTATTTTTCTTCATGTGAAGGAAAAATGCTTAGGTCTATTTGAGTCCCCAGAAATAATAGCTAAAATTCAACAGTAACAGATGATGACTGTTTTATAGAATATCTCTGCATTTACCTGAACCTAGCAACTATTTTGTATTTGCAAAATATTCCCATTCATCTTTAAAAGTCTCTAATTATGAGTCTAGAAGAGTAGAACTCACATAGCCAGTAGGGGACCCACATTTAATGTTGGTAATACTAATAAGTAGAGCCATCTCAAGCCATGACCAAATGGACCAGTAATTTCAAAGCTGCATTCATATGCTGCTCCTCAGTGCAGCAGCCAGCACAGAGCATCTTGGAAGTGAATTGAGCAGGCCCATGGTGGATGCCAGTGAGATGGATGAGCACAGTGCAGAGAGGATGACAGTAGAAATCTATTTTTCCTCAATTTTCACACACACTCTTCCCAACTGCTATTTTTCAAAAGAATTTTTAACTGGTGCTAATGCTTAGCTCAGGGGAGTGCTAGATTAAAGGGTTCAGCGAGCTCTTGTGAGCTGCTCTGTAGATTCTTTCTTCCTTTAGAATAAGTTGCATGACTTTCAGGGCACTATAAGGCAGTGATAATATTAGATAAACCATGACTGTCAGCCTCAACAGTTTAAAAAACACACAAGCAAACAAAACCAAACCACTTCTGAAACCCCATTCTTTGGTCTTGTCTACAAAATTAAAATAATTTAGTTACAAATCATACGATCTTAAAAAATATAAGAAAGAAGCAATAACCTGCTTCTTTCAGATTTTTGAGATTTTGATACATATCTTTTAGTTCCTTCATACAAATGCTCACTTTTAAAGTAGGCATAGAGATTCTTCCCTTTCAGAATTTTGTAGAATAATATCAAACAAGCTGTAACATTCATGATAAATCTTCAAGAACTGACAAGTGTGCATCCCAGTCTTTTTAAACACAAGGTCTTTTAAATAGCCATGCACATTTTACAAGGTCATAATCTCAAAGTAGGCAGGTATAGTGTGAATTGTATTTGTAATGCACTAATAAGAGATAATGGAACTGGTTTATAAAAATTCCTTGAGAAAGAAAATTTTACAGCTAGACTTTATTACTATTTTACTAGTATATAGCTACTTTTTAAAGGATGCCTAGATTTCATTTGTGACCTAGCAAAAAGACTGAAAAGGAGAAAAATTTATTTATGTCAAGATTGCCATCTCCAAAGTAATTGTAAGCAGTTGTAGAATGTTTCATCAACTTCCAGACACAGAAGTCAGTGATTTTCAGATTAATAAAAGTTTATTATGAATTTTACAATGCTTTAAGAAAGGCAAAATGACCATAGTCTGATTTTACTGTCAGTGGAACCTAATCTACTTTTTAAACTGTATGGCAACCAATTTTAAGTACAGCTTTTAGCTGCAAAACCTTCAAAGACTGCCTGCTTAGTGGGTGCCTGCCTTCTAACACTATATCCATGAAGCTGAAAGGGAGCAGGCCAAGAGCTTTTAGTCCATCTGTGTAAGGATTAAGAGAGAAGTTGTAACGTGAGAACTGAAACATACAGGAGAGGATGTAGTATTTTTCAGTGAAATGGTTTTTATGTTGGAGAGAACTAAAGCAGAAAGGATGCAGAGTAAAACAATGTGAGCAAAATGGGACAATGTGAGCAACTGAAAAGATAGATGTAAGGTGATTTAAAAGGATTTAAAAAGAGGAAAATTATGGTAAGGCAGCAAAGGGTAAGATTTTTATCATAGATACTAGGACTGTTACAGAGTTTGTTTTTCAGGAGGTTGCGGAGCACAAGAGTAACATCTTCCATGACTCTGAAGCTGGGAGAGATTCAAAGAAGATGCTGTCAGCATGCTGTCACATCTATGCTGTAAAAGTTGTTATAAGGAAACTTCAGTTACCTCTAAACAGTCCAGCTCAAGCATCCAAAGCAAACCTGCTGTGTCAGCAGAAATCTCCACATCATTGCTTCTTCATAATACACAGCTATTTAATGGCAAATGTTACTTTTTGTAATTGTCATGAAATTTATGTTATTATATTATTATTGCTGTGATACTACTGACAAAAAAAGCACAGGAACAGATAATTTTTAATCAGAAATAGTTATGGACAAAAATGTCCTCTGAAAGCAATCATAATCACTGTGAAAGAGGCCAAAGATCTTTGTAATGCTGTCGGAATTTTACAAGACTGTGCAAATTACTCTTCTTAGAAGTTAGGGTTTGATTAAATATCAGAGGGATTGGCATGTTTAAATCTTGTTATTGCAATATCTAGCCAACACAAACCTTCCTTCATTGTTGGATTATTGCTTCCTATTCTACAATTTGTAGGAATTATGTTCACCAATCCGAAATCCATTGAATTATCTCCTCATTGAGCAGACCTGAAGAAGGCAGAGCAGCTTCTACAAGACAAGGAGAATGCAGCAGAAGGGATTAAAAGAGAGTGAAAGCAGTAAAGGAGGTTTAGTAAGAGGATATTTTTAGGGAGACCCTTTAGAGTAAAGGTAAGTGAGGGAGAGCCTAAGAAACAGACAGAACACCTGAAGCGAGCAGGGCCAGTGAGAAGGGAAGACATTAAGCTTCCCGGGAAGAAAACTGACATCATTAGAATGAGACATTTACTCTCTTGATCCGAACGACAGAAGCAAGACAATCTGCTGTTTGTGTTGTAAAAGTGTTTGCAGTGGGAAGTATGGTGTATACACACAGAAAGAACATCTGTTCTAAGAAGGCTCTTGCAAATATAAAGCTGCAATAATGTGGTAGAAACATCTGCACGGATTATAACAGGGCCACCAGTAGTGCTGTTATGTGGGGGAGGGTATGAGACATGCCACATACATAGGAAGGTCGCAGGAAACATCTTTAAGAATGGGATAACTTTTTGTACATACTCATACAAAGGTGAGTTGCCTGTAGACAAACCGCAGTGTTCAGTGTTACATACTACTGCTGTGGAAATGCTACAAACCCTGCAAAACACATTATTGTCCTTTCACTTGGTAACTAAAAGGACAACTTGCCCACATTCTCATGTAGTCTCAGGATGACTCAAGGATTTTAAATAAAGTCAAAGCATAAAGGTTTTTGTCTGCCCGGTTACATGACCTGCAAGATTTTATGGCTTAGTTCTGTTTGCAGAAGTCCAATAAATTCAGAGCTGGTAAGAGGCAAGTGGAACAAAATCAAGTGCGGACTGGCAGCTTGCTAATGATGGTATTAGTGCAGTCCAACAGTAGGAAAATACACCCAGATATAGATTCCTGCTACAGTTACACTGCAGCTGGCACCTGAGAGACTCATTTCTGGTTATTTGGGGTATCACTTCACTACAGACATTGCAGGGCAAACATGATTACATGATCTGGTGCCTGTCCTTTGCCTCAGGTCATTTTTAGTGCAAATAGAGTTTAACAATACATGCCTGAATAAGGCAACTTTGCTTGTGTATGGAATTTCTAGTGAGAAAACAGAGGAAATCTAAAGAACATTCACAGTCTTTGGTCTTCAAATGGTGGTGTTTGGCAACATCAGGACTGTATGTTACTTAGGCAGTCTTACATGCTTCCTGAGGCACCCTTTTGCTCCATTTCGACAATCCTCCTTCAGACTGGCTTTTTGCTTTGTTTTCTTTTGGGGTTTTCGGTAGACATCAAACAGTTAAATTAAAGGAGTTATTTACATTTTTTAAAAAAACCTTGCCCTTTTCCTTCTGAAAGATATGCTTAACTCTGTTGGTTCTAGAGAGTATGTAAATGATACCTACCTTGGGAGAGAAGAACTTGACCTTGAAATTACATACTTTTTCCAGAAAAACCATGTGTTATGTGACTCTGGAGCACTGCACTGCATCATACTTCATAGAAGAATTATTATGAAAGTGATGGTTAGGCAAATCTAAAACGCTTTGTGAAAAATGACTTTTGGTCGTTAGAGGGAGGGGAGCTGCCTCATTTTTAACATTAGGATGACCCCATATGTGGTCAAAATACAAATGGAAAAAAGAGTGAAGTACTTTGTCATGTGGAGAATATAGTTTTAACAGGGGCTGTGTGTGAGAGGAAGAGGTTCAGTCCCTGCTGTTTATGCTACTGTTAGGAGGATGCCGAGTCTCCACATAATTGTGGAGCAAAAATCACCCTAATTTTTCTCACGAGGAGTGCAGAAATGTTTTGGGTTCATTGCACTGCAGAACTGAGAAAAATTTGAAAATCTCACAACATGTCTGTAGACAGGAGAACAATTTTCTTCCTAATTCTAATGACTTACCATTTTTCATGGAAAATAATGCCAATAACATGTTAGGGTTTTCAAATAAGATGGAAAAGAGTAGTTTCAGCACTGATGTTATGGTGTAGGTAGAAGAAAACATTAAAGCTGAAAAATATCAGCCCTCAGGTGAGAAGGGGCTTTTTCCCTGGTCTTCCTTTTCATTCATTTTTACATGGCATTTATCTCCAGCCATAGAAAAGGTTATTACTGGGCTTCTAGATGCTGGCCATATAAAAATGGCAATACTAAGCAGTGTCAGGTGAGATGGGGAGGAGCAATGACCGTGGTATTTTTCTACCTGATTTTGACTGCAGTGCTGTCATGCTATTGTGTGCAGGCAGAAATGAGAGAATAGTGTACTGAAAGGAATAGTACAGACACACTGGACATAGCCAGGCCAATTAACACCAATCATCAGAGATGCCATTAACTTCCGGTAAAGGAATGCTAATCCGACACATCTATTATTGCCTGCAGTGTCCCGCAGAGGGAGAGTGAGGGTGAACATGTAGCTACTGGAGATCTTGTGGTAAATATAAAGAGCTGCCAGTGGCCAAATAATGTGCTCCTAGAAAAAGGCATGGTCCATTATCCCTGCTGAAAACAGAGTGACAAATTACTGTAAAAGTACTGTACTGAAGCTGAAAGAAGCCAATAATTTCATGAATTTTACAGGGACAGCGAACCATAACAGTATGTTCTAGTACTACCCTCTGCATGCTACAGTGCTTTACACTATAGTTCTTTTTACAGCACTCACAATATAACCCATGTCCTTTCTTAAAAATATCCCTCAAGTCAGGATACTCGGAAAGTATGTCTGCTCTACACTGGTAGAGAAATAACACTAGGTTTAAGAAACTGTGTTATAACTGTGCTATAACTTGCATGCTTATTACCACAACCCAATTCTGATTTCATCTGTGTTGATCTTATTTTGATGTGCAACTGGTAACTAAGAAAAATGTCACTACTGATTTGTACTAGAATTGAGCCTCCAATAAATATCTTCTGTGATGATTATCTCTTCAGACTATTTTCTGCATTTCATCCATGGTCTGACCAACTCATGCTGTGTCTTGAGTACTGGTATGACATTCAGTACAATGGATATGAACATATGCCTTACCTGCAATATAATAATAACCTTGAAAATGCAATAATAGCTGGTAATACACAGATGCAAAAAATGAAAATGAAAGTAAAAAGAAGATATCCAGAAAACTTTATTAAACAACATAGACAGGAGGTGCAGTTGTTAATGTGCTTCATTTTTGGATGCAGAAAACATTGGATGCACAATGATGGTCAAAGGAGAGAAAAAACAGCAGGTGAAAGCCAGTTCAATCAAAAAACTTGGGTTTTCCTCGATTTAATTAGAGTTTATGCTGCTTCATCACAGGCTACTGGTAGAAAGCCCTATATTAGTGAGAAGAAATTCAGCAACAAGAGAAATTCACAATCAATGACTCCTTTTTTGGCCAACGTATTTGGTGAAGTAAGGATGAAGATCTCCCTTGCTAAAGGGAATCCAGTTAAGGAAGGACAACCTTTGCTCCAAACTTACCTGAGACAATTCTTTTGAAACAAACTAGTTTTGTTAGCACTTGTCCTGTGGTTTACATATAGAAAAACGTAAGAACTTTGCAGTTAGTTTCTAAATATTTTGAAAAGTGAAAAATTAATTGATTGATGTCAACAATATCCACATAACAGTGTAAATACAGCTTGTGGTTTTTCTGTATAGCATTGTCTGAATTGGAGTTCATAGTATTTCACAAATATTGATTCTGAATTTTGTCTACATTAAAGACTATTGGTAGTATAAAAGGAAAAGCTTGCACTAAAAAACAAACATGTATGTGCAAATCAGGCTTGTCACATTTATGTGTGTTAAATAGGCGTTATCACTCCCCTTTTCCAATCCTACTAATTCTTTATCCGACCACAATTGTCTGTTGCCAGCAGTGGTTCTGAGGCTATAGAAATGGGTCTGTGTTCAAACAGGGTTTGATCATTTTGAGACAGTAGTTATTAAAGGATGTTCATCTGCCCCAGTCTGTCCTACAGTTTGGTTAATTCTAACCTTTGCTCTTTTGTTTGCAGGTTGCATTTTTGATGACAGCAGTTTTTATATCTCTCATAATTAGAGGAGAAAGCAGCCAATAACATTAACTGCTGATGTCAACACAGAGAGGTGGGACAGGACTATAATTGTTGGAATTGTCATTCACATAGGTGTGACTTGATCCAATAAACGTAAGTTTGTGGTACCTTTGTGAGAGATGCTTTTACAACAGACTGCTGTTTGAGCTTGTCTTGCAAGAATTCTCACCACCAAGAAGTGCTACTGCTTTCAAGATCTTCCCATAAAGGGAAAGTCTGCATAGCTGTCGTGATCAGGTGGATTGTGAAATGGAAGAAAAAGAAGGGGCTACCTTTAAGAACACTTTTCTTCTGCCGTATCTTTAACCACTACTAATCCATCAGATATAGGACATAAAAAACTTTAGTATGAAAACCCAAAGTGGGCATCCATGTTGCTCACTTACCTTTGCTACACTGGAAGATTTTCCAGTATCAGACAAAGGATACGCAAATAGAAGAAAAATGCAGACAGGCTAAAGTGCAAACTTTCAGAAGTTGGCTGAGGAACAATAGTCTTTCTGTCCTGAGAAATGGAGTAATCCAGTAAAATCTTACCACTGGTTCAAAGCGTGAAACAGTCAAAGATGTAAAAAGACTCTCAGTGGATTAAACCAAATCCACAATGGCAGCCAAGCATACTAGCTATAAATGTTCTTACTGAGCATGTGGACACGGATGGCCTCCCAGCCTGAAGTGATAAAGCACTTATACATTTGGCTTTGGGCCAAAAGATTTAGAGATCTGAGGCAAAACTGATCACTTTAGGAGAGAGTCTGCTATGGGTAATTAAAGATAGATTATGGGATTAAGATTTGATGCAAATTTGAAGTCTTTCCTTTCTTTCCAGATTTATTTTATTTTTCTTGTCTTCTTTGTCTCTGGGTAACTATAATTGAATGCGTCTTTAAACTGTAAATTGTAATTTTGCTGTCAGCAATGGAGCTTTAATTTCAGATGTTTATTAGAAAATTTCTCTGTGAGCCTCTGAGTTTTGTTAGCTGGAGGGACTTGAATCAATTGTATAGCCTCCCCCACAAAGTTGTGGACAGTTTATCATGTTTTGGTGCTTTCAGTGCTTTATTTGCTAATGGGAGAAGAAGAAATAATCTCTTTCTGAACCCATATTCCCCTCTTCTCTGTAGTCATGTTCTTCTGCACATACCTGTTTTTAGACACAAGGTTGGAGTCCCAACAAGATTTCCTGTCCTGGAATGTGGCTTTGCCCACATTTATGGCCTTGACAAATCTGCTGTGATATTCTCTTCAGAACTGCAGTGATAAGAAAAGGTGTCCTCTTATGTAGATGAACGAATACCTCCCTAGTCACCAGTGCTGCTCGCATGAATTGCTATTGAAAGATATGACAAGAGTAAATGAATGCAGAAAAATGGAGGAGAAACAGTTGCAGGGAGAAGTCACTCTAATTTATGAGCCCTCATTGCTTCTTCAAAGGAAATATATACCCTCTTGTGAAAAAAAGAAGAGGGAGGATAAAAGCAGCAGCTGAGAATTCTTGGAGTGCAGGAAAATCCTCAGCTGCCATGGAAATAATGAGGACGGCACCAGCTGTTCCCAGTCGATCGCACACACTTTGGGGGCACTGTTGAAGGCCAGATGGTTCACACTGCTCAGGTGATGCTATTGGTGAGATATAAATGGTGTGTGCTCAAACCATTAAGGAAAGGCTCAAAAAGATCATCATGGCAACATAGAACAACTTCTTTTCTGCTTCACTTGATTACATTTGGTAAAAAATACATCATCAGTTTGTTTGTGATGAGTGACTGAATGATCTCACTGTTGTGTCTGTGTTTTTTCCTCCTGTTCTCTACCCACCCCTCTGTGACTTCACTTCTCTATGTCCAGAGTGTTTGTAGGCTCTTTGACATGTGGGCTTTTTGTCTGTAATGTCAGGTGAATCACATATTTTTAGATCAATAACCTGAAAATAAAGAACCATTGAGACAGTAGATCAATGGAGAGGCTGGATAGGACCATGTCATCGTTAGATTTTTTGGGGGTTATCTTTCTGAATCTGTTTGAGAAAACATGGTGTGATGTGCTTTATCCTTGTTCGAGATGGCTAGTTAAGACAGCTTTTATTTTTCTAATCCTCTCTCACAGTGCACCACAGGCGTGCTTTTATTGTGCAATGCCGCTCTACCTTGTGGAGTCTTGTTGCTTAAATAGCTGTAGTTACTCAAGCAACAATAAAGCTGTGTGTCTGCAGAGCATACCTCTGCCTCTTTGCCCATTGTGCTACCTGCAAGAGACAGCAGAACCAAGCAAACCTTTCATATCTGCCTGAAGAATGGGCCCTACCTAAATACTGCGCTGCAACATGTTAGTTATTTAATGGCATTATGTCACTGTCAGTCATTCAAAGTCGAGCTCTAATATTGCTCACTCTCACTCTCTCAGTCCTCCTCTCTTCACTCTAATTGAACCACTTATAATTAAGATAAATTCTAAGCAATCAAACCTGGAATGTGGATGAACAGTCCCTTGTGCAATCCCAAAAGTTCAGCTTTAGGAGGTTACTTCATACACTGTAAATCATTATCCCAGTTTAACTACAGCATGTGGGACTGCTATCTCTTGGAAAAGCTTGCTACAGCAACTTCATTTATGAAGATAACTCAGTGGGAAAGGTCTTCTGTTTACAACTGTGTGAATTTATAGGGCAAACTAGATTCTTTAATGTTAGCACCTTAGCAATCAGTGAGAGGCAGTCCAGTGCATAGACCCTACAGCTCATTACCAGAAAATGAGGTGTGACTCCTGAAGATGGATTCCCAGTATCTTTAAGTCACACTAGCATTTCAAGATAGAGGAGGATGCACAGCTTATTTTACTTAGCTTGAGTAACGAAGTTATGATGCTGATGAGTCAGAGAAATACTCAGAATGTGATGGGGGAAAAAATGAAACAAAGGAACTTTCAGAAGATCTAATAGAAAAAATAAGAATTTGCTAATTCTTGTCATGAAGACAGAAAATACTCATCTGGTTTGAATGGCCATGAAACTAGAACTGTTTGGACAAGTACTGTGATCCTAGCTTCAGACAATTCCCCCTGCCTGCCCAGAGCAGAGGCTAGCAGAAAGAAAGATACAATTTCCTATGGGTTTCAATAGAATTCTGTATTTATTAGGTCCTCTCAATCAAACTCATCAAAGATTCATTTATGCAGCTGTTCTATTATTTGGCTTGTACATATTGTTTTTTGACCTTAGATCCTCAACTGTTCAGATCATTCTACAGATTTACTGCAGGTTTATAATTTTAGGAATATTTTGTGCCCAGCTCTTGTCCTGCCATGGTGTTACAATACAGTTGATAACTTCTCAGATATTCCCTAGTTTAGGCATAGCTTCATTGGGCTGCGTTTTGAGTGAGTCTAGACTATTTCCAGGTTTAAGTGAAAACATGGAAATAATTTGCTGGCATACTCAGGAAATTGTATTAAGTATCACTTGTGGCATCTGCTCTTGAGGAGACTCATGAGAGGCTCGGAGACATAGAATATCTTAATGTTTATGGTTGCTTCTAAGATTGCTCTTCAATAATAATTGACACATTTTCCCCAACTTTGGCTATGCAAATAGAACTACCATGTGAAAGAATGGATTTTTTTTTTTCCTTTTCAAATCGTCTTGAATTTGCATTTGTTTATTATGATGCCTTGCAATTATGGCCTCTTGAAGCAGTACAGCATTGCAAATACCATAGGAAATGTTCACAAATGTCTTGCATACTATGGCAGTTTAAGGGGAAGATTCAAACATTATTTTCATCCATGTTTGCTATCTTGAGCTTTCAGTCATGGATCTAACCTTAAATTTCATGATACAGCAGCTAAGTCATACACAGAAGTGTATGGCCCAGCTGTTTAACGACCAGCTAGAAAAGCAAATTAAAAATCTGAAGCCAGCACGTAGATTATTTGTTCGAACAGTCCAAAGAGAATAGGGAAAAGATGAGTTTTGGTCAGGCTGGACTTCCCTGGAGCATCCTGATCCACTGTAAAGGATTTTGCTAATACTTTGTATGATGTCGATGGGGAGACCCAAAAGGAACTTAGCATCCTTTGGATCATTTCTTCCTTCCCATTCATTGACTACTCATTCGGACATGATCTTTACCTTACATTGGTTTTGATCTTCATAAAATTTTAAAAACTGCAAAACAATGAAACAACTGGTGATTTCGTTGATGAAAAATCTTACTATGAAATAGTTAGGTAGAAGTTGAAATCATGGTCAAAAGATAGCCTTTCTTATACAAAATATCTTTTTACACCCTCTGATGCTTCTTACTTTTAATTTTCCTTTCACATGTATGAAATATTTTGTGAAGGTTGTGATTCACCCCTGTCCAAAAGGTTAATACAAGCTAAGGACAGTTAAATCCCTCTTAAACTCAAAATGGCTCTTACATTGGATTCCACTCTGGGAGAGAAAACAAATGGATTGTTTTAAATATATCGCCCTGTCTGGGATCTCTTTCTTCTGTATGGCAATGCTTAAATAAAACCTGATTTATCTTATTAGGTAGGAATTTATATCTTGCCACATGTATTTCTGAAAACTATTTTTCCTCCTACTTTGGGACCCGATTCTCTGACGTGCTGAGCTTCCAAAAAGGGGTGCTGAGCACCATACATCCTGCTGAAGTTCAAGAAGGGGTGAAGTCACTCAGCACTTCCACGATTAGGCACTTTGTGACTGTGTTAAAGCTTTTCTATCAGAAAGAATTGCTCTTTTCATGGCATTTATTACATGTCTCCTTGAGTGTCCTTTGCAGACTCTTTCTGCCATCTTTCTGTAATATGAGGAAATTTGATCCTGGAGTTAAAGTGACAAACCCTTTCGAGCCATGCCACTGCAGCTTTTCTTATCACCAGAAACCATCAGTAGAATTATAGCTCTCTATTATTTTGTTGCTTTTTTCTTGCATTCAATGATACATGGGCATGAAAGCTCAAGTGTATACTACTGCTCAGAGACATAGAAGATGGCTTTCACATTAAAATACCTTTGAAGAAAGGAGTAAGGGAGGAAAAGGAATCATCTAATTAAGTGGTTACCCAGTTGTCTCAGTTTATTGAGATATAAGTAATAACTTATTAACAACAATGCAGTTCTAGGTGACTGCTAAATAACCACCTAGAAAGGTCTTTGCAGCAGCAGTGTCAAAGCTACTGAGAATTTCCTGCTGCCTGCTCTGCTTTGCAGTCCTGTTCTCTTATTCTACCCAGGCAGTTCTTCCTTCTCCATTTATTTTTCTACCCTGGGTTCATGTTTCTGGAAATCTGTCATATGGTTGTTCGGTGGGTTTTCTTGGGGCCAACTCTACATTTTTAAGGTGAACTGTGACAGCTCATATTTAAAAAGGCTGAGGATATGATCCTTTATGTGTCCTTTGATCCCACATGCCAAACTGATGTGGGCGAGAATATAGGTTGGATTATAGTTGTATACCTTGCCTTTTTTGTGCTAGAGTAAGCCTTGCTTATGAGTATTTTTATGATTATCCCCGCTTTAGCTAACCAGACTAACCTCACCAGTGTGTAACTCTGTGTGCTCAGGACACACAGCTGTGAGGCCCTTAACTTCTGTGTATTTGCATCTTCATTTGGAAACGTAACAGTGGCCCCTCTGAGTGGAAAGTGTTTCTAGGCCTCTTTGAAGTCGAAATGGCAGATAAGCTATACTGGGATTGGTTAGGAGGGGCTTTTTTTCAAAGAGTTTTTTTGCCTTAGCTGCACTAGGTACAAAGTAGGTACTAGGTACTCAAAACTGAAATAAAGTGTATTGGCTAATGCACCCTTGATGGAAAACCATCCATAGATTCTTTCTTCTTTAGCATTATCAGAAAGACTTTATTTCTGAAGTCCCAAAAGGAATCAGAGCAGAGACCTTAGAGCAGTCATGCTGCAGAGTTGTGCTTGATGTCACTACTTGTCCTTTATTGCTTCTGAGGATGAGTGTGAAGAAAAAAGTCTCCCCTTTGAATTCTGAGTTCAACAGACTAGTTGAGTTTGTTGTCATGAGTATCACAGGACTGGATGAGTTAGGAGCTTAAACAGTTTGCCTGTGAACTTGTAAAGGAAGAAGCAAAACCTGTCTCCCTAATCTCCCACAGTCAGCTATAAAAATTGTATGTTTCTTCTCGCACAGCTTTAGTACGGAGGCGTACCAGTCAGGTTCTGACCCATATGGTAGCGCTGGCTGCTGGCTGCTTCTTGGTGCCAGCAGCCTCCAGGGACAGTTCTGGGTACTACAATGTGCCAATTTAACTCAGGAAACGTACCCCTTTCTGGCATGCTTCACTACCTCTGTGTCAGCTTTGGGTTTTTCAGACCATGAGCTGCCTTGGCTTGCTCCAGGCCATCCATTCTATCCCCTCGTTGTTGATGGGTATTCCTTTTCTGGGAGGTGAGGAGGAGGAACTGAATGGCATCATGATAAAAAGTCAGACCAGGGCTTCAGGTTAATGACAATCAATTTTATTTTAAACTTTATATCTCATACCTGTGGTGTAGTCTGCTCTTCTATTGATGCTTCTTTGCTCATTAAATCTCCTGTCCTTCACTCCACTATTCCACAGTTTCCTGTCTATAAAATTGCTGTGGTGACTTCATACAGAAATTAAAGAATATTTTTCTTTTTGTAATCAAACCTGACCTGACTACTTTTCACAGCATTGGATACATGGTGTATTTGACATCATGAGGGAAGAAAGATAGCTTGGGTGAAAATAAGTTAGACATTAAAAAAAAACAAAACAACAAAACAACCAAGTTTAAAATAAGTTAGTTATTTTGTATCTGGTGTAATCAGATAAATCAGTATGCAGAGCAGAAATCTGAGAATCCTTAGGTCAGTTTGGACCAAGTTTTATTTGCCTTGGGCTCTGTATTTGATGTACAGTTTTGTAGTGTTGCATAACTATCCCTCTGCAAACATTAATGGTAATCTAAGGTGCAGGCTGAGTGACAGCTGTGCATTGTGAATAGGTCTGTTTAGGTGGCAGAGTGATGTAAATAAGGATGACTAAGCCATGCCACATAGACAGAATTTGCCATATGATACTGTTCCCTTAGCATTTTTCTAAACCTTTTGAAGTTAGGGAGGGGGAAATGACAGGACGCATGAAAGCAGCCCAGCTCACAGCCTAGCAGTCAGTTGTAGTTTGAGATTTGCATTAAAATATCTCTGCCAGATGGACACAGATACCTATGAGGATGCCAGGACAAGACTGCTTCTTACAGAGGTAAAGTGACTGAATGTACTTCACCACATCTGTAAACTGAAAATTAAAAACCTGGAGGCATAATTGTCATAATTCCTAAAATTTAAAGAGACAGGATTAATTTTTTCCTCTTGCGTGTTTTTTTTTTCTTCTTTATCTGCAATATAGATTATAACCATATTCAGAAGTCTCATTTTTCCTTGTCAATCAGTAAGGGCAGACCTCATCAGTGTAATAATGGATGTTCAGAGTGATTTAGGTAGCCTGATTATATCAGAGGTGACACTAAAGAAGGGAGGAGAATACTTTATGTTCTGTGGTGTACTCACTTCTCTGATAATTTGTCCACATCTGGAAAAGAGAGGAAACAATCTCCCTTAGTTATGGTCAAACAACTTCAGCAGGAACTGGGTTAGAAGATCACCTTCTGAATGATGCTGATCTGGGCAAAGCATCACATTAAGAGCCCTCCAGCGCCAAGAGCTTAAACAGCCTAAGTACTTCTTGTTCCCTCTTCAAATTTTTCTTCTTTAAAGTCTGATATGTCAGAAGTCTGAGATTCTGATGCCCAAAAACTTGTTACAATATAATGTTTAAGTACTTGTTTTACTCATTATTTGTTGTCAATACTGCAGAGTCTACTAGTAATTCAGGCTTTGGAGAAAGTAGACACTGGAAGGAGATGCAGTGAGAGAGCCAGAGAGCATTTTAGCTTGGTCTGGATGCATTTGAATAGTGGGGAAGTAAGCCTGACTGCACTCAACAGATTTGTCTGAAGGAATGAGAGTAAGTGATATAAAATGGTGAACTTTACCCAAAATCTTGGATGGGTCAGAATACAGGATGGAGACAGGACCCCCTCAGGAGCATGAGTATATTACCCCAGCTGCAGGCAAACTGTAAGGATCTTTTCCAGGGCACAGAGAGGGAATGCTCTCAAGAGAGTTAGAACAGACCAAAGTGGCTGAGATAGGGCGATGAAGCAGTTGCTTTGAGGAGCCCGTCAGAGGATCAGTGTGCTGCAGAAATGAGGGCTAGCTGGAATGGAGCAGGGATGGAGGTTTCATCTTTCTTACTTAAGGGAGGTTCACATAGCATTACAAATAATTGGGTTAGGCAAACAGACCTTAGTCTACTGGCATCACCTCCATACCAAGGGAATTTGTGGGTGACAGAAAAGGGACTATTTGCTCTCAAGCAGAGCAAATAAGTTTGAGCAAATCACCAGGTTAGTGGACCGAATTTTGTTAAATTTTGTAAATTTAGGGATTTCGCAATGCCCAGATGAGGCAGGATACTGTTTCATTGTATTGCTCAGACTTTCTCTGTAGCATAATTATTGATCAGAAAACACGGAACAAATGACAGATAAGAAGTGTTCTAAGCTTCTTGAAGTTGCACTTTTGTAACCTTTGAGGTCTTATGAAAACAGAAGATACTCAGATCACCTCTCCAAAATGCATTTGCTATGCATGCTTGAAAGAGGATCAAATACATCTATTAAAGCTTTTCAGACAAGAACAAATTAATATAAACCTAGGCATAAATAAAAGTAGCCCAGAACTTTTCAGAAGATTTCCAGTCACTGTAATTTTTGAAAACTAGATCTTTTGAAGGGCGCATGTTGAGCATGGAAAAATCTGATTTCTAATTAGCATTTGAAAAGTTATACTACTGTACAGTTTAAATGGGAAGAAACCTTAATTTACTTTGGGTCATATAGTTTTATGACTTAGAAACCCGTTTTGACAACATAAACTTGATAAGAACTGCTACTTCTAACTACTGTGATGACAGCCTGTATAGGTCTAAATAGAGAAAATTGTATCTCAAAAAATCCTTGCAAAAATTCTTAAAATTCATAAATCTGTGGCCACTTTTTCCTTGCAAAAGTTCTAACTTGTGATTTTTTTCTGCCTACAAACATTTTTAGGAAAACATTTCTAATATACATTGTTCCACAGAGCTACTAATATTACTCGTGAGGGATCAAACAATCTGTGCAAATATTGATTCACAAATGTCCATCACATTCAGAAAACTGTTAATAAGTAATCAACTGGCTAAAATGAATATGAGGTTCAGGCCATTGTGCTCTGAAAATTTTCCAAGACCATAGCTCTTCATTAAAAATTTACCTAAAGGAAGGCAAAAATCACAAAATCACTAGGATTATTTTCACCTGGTTCCTAACGCAATGCAATATATCTTCCCTTCCCACTCCTCCACTACCATCCCTCTATTAGCTTTTTTATTTTGAGCACTATATTAATAGGAGCATTTATTTGATCAGCATAAGTTTCAGTAGCTTCTAGAATTTTTTTGCTACCCATTAATGTTTTCTTCATTTTTGGAGTGTTATTTTGGAATGTTATTGATGCACAGAAGTGCACAGAGAGATGTTTCAAATTTAATCTGTTTCTTCTCCAGTATAGAGAATACGAAATACTGTTTTGAAGAAACCTCTGAATAACTATAGGAATGTCTGCCTCAGAGGAGACATGTATTATGCACTCATCTTCTTGTTTCATTTTTTTATTTTTTTCTTAGGGGTAAGAAAGTCTTGTTGCAGTGAAATCTGGCTTCTGGAATTAGGGTGTATCAATAAAATAACATACAGTCCGGAACCGAGAATATTTACAAAATGAGTTAAAGGTTTTCTGTTCCCCAGCTGTTTCTCAGAAGGCTCACCACAAGTTGTTTAAAAAAAAAAAAAAAAAAAAGTAATTTTAATTAATATATTCCCCAAACATTTTAAAATATATTGTGACAGACTATTTAAAGTTGGTTTAGCTGGATAGGCTAGGTAACCTGTCAGCAGATGGACAGTTTTTTTATGGATTTGTTTCTTTTGACAAGAGTCACTTGTTTTACATGCAAATTTGTCATCTTAAATTTATCCAATATATAACTGTTCTCATCCCACAACCATGTTGTTAATCATGTACAGTATCTGTGTACTGCTTAATTCCCACTTGAATGCTATCGGTGAGCCTTGAAGGAGAAAAAGCAACTTTTCACTTTGAAAAGTTGCACTTGTGGTGGCTCCACAGCCTGATACTAACTCTTTTGAAATATTCTTAGAGACAGCCTCCCCACTGAATCAGCCTAAGCTAGCTCGAAATGCTACCATGTGTGATAACATAGCTTCTTGGGAATGTATCATGTTTTGCAGAAGCCCAAATGGTCACCTGCAATATTCATTTAAAACTTTAGAGAAGGTGGCTACCCTTAGGATAACCAACTACAAATTTCTGGGTAACATGCTAAGGGATTGCCAATAAGACGTAGACTGCAGCAGGAATTATCATGGAAAGGAGAAATTTCTGGCAGCAGAATTAAAATTTCCAGCCATACTTACCAGAATATTTTCTAGCACAGTGGCAGCTAGTAACAATCCAAACAGTGGTAATCCAAAACCACCTTGAAGCAAGCCTATCTATTGTCCCGAATTGTTTGACAGAATAGGTTTTCTTTACTGTAAACTTATTACTGGATCTACAAAACAACAAATTATATGTAACTGAGCAGCCTGGTCTAGTGGAAGGTGTCCCTGCCCATGGCAGATAGGTTGGAACTACATGACTTTTAAGGTCCCTTGAAATCTAAACCATTCTGTGTATGTATGATTCAAGCTTCTTAGATGAGTACTTATCAAAACATGGAATATTGTTACTTTTGCTGTCTTCATACAATATGAAAGACACATTCTGCTTGGATGAATTTAGAAAAGACTAGAGGAGTTTTTCAAAGAAAAGCGTATTAAATTTTTATGACCTTTTACAACAATATGCATCCACTAATGTTCAGAACATTTCAGGTGGTTTGGTTTACCTCTGAATAATGTGCTGCCAGTGTTTGACCCGGAAAGCAGGTTCTGAGAAGCTCACCTTTTCTTTTGACACCACTGAGCCAAACAATCTGGGGTAAAACCTCAACTGGTGTCAAAGACACTATTGCTGAAGTTGGAGGAAGTGTACTGATTTACATCAACAGAAGTTCTGGATCTGTGCCTTTTTTTGTCTTCCATCCCAGTTCCAGGGTTATAACAGACCACTCTTGAGTCGACTGGAAGGATCAAGCTGATGATTTGGTATTTCAGGGATTAAATGCAGCCCATGATGGAGCATATGGTATTCTTCTGCCCTTTAGTATTCTTATATTATGCATCTAATACAATCTGCTGCCACAGAATTAGTAAGCCTGACAACCTGCTAGAAATAGAATAAAAAGGAGATTTGTAAACAATAGCACTTGGTATAAATTATGAAAACAGCACAGAACAAGTTTATTACCCCAAGAAAATGAATTGATTGAATTGTGGGAGCATTTCTGAGCTCTTAAAAAACAAACGATCAAAGCTACAAATTATATAGGTCTTTAGCAATACAAACAAAGGAAATTAATAACCAGCTCAGCCAGTATAAAGATTGTGTGGCTAGAGAATTCATCACTCTATTGACCTGAAGTTTGGACTGGTTACATAGTCCAGCTGTAATTAAAACACACATAGAGTTTACCTGCCTCAAAACTGTGTCATGTTACACTGGGTTAAGCTAAATGCCACAAACTTGGATGAATCCAAAAGGGCTTTTACCTCTTGCAGTAAAATATGAGATCACTGCCCTTTCTGTTTCAAGTTGTATCACAACAAACATTCTGCATAAGAGGATACAGCAGTTAATATTATAAATGCACCACATTTTCTGCCAGCACAAAACTGGTTTCGGTTTGTTGGGTTTTTTTTCCCCAGCCTTTTTTTTTTTCCTCCCAGTATTCCAAGGCACTGCCTTAATCCTTCATTAAACAAAATTATCTCTAGGCTCATTAGGACTCTGGAGTTCATTGTAACTGGCACCAAGCAGCAAACAGGCAAAGAAAAGGAACTGGGTATCAGCACTGATAACAGGCAACATGCGTGATTCTTCAGTGCTGAAATATCCTTCTGCCATGGCTGGCTTTAAGTGAATTGGCTGGACAGATTTTCCAGATCCCCTGAATGTTCCTAAATTACTATACTCACCCAATTACAGTCCTCAGGGGTCACATTTCATTTTCTGAAAACTGGTAACAGGCCACCACAGCTGATGAAATGATGTGAGTATCCAGGCAACTATTGTGCTGTTTGATTAATATAACAAACACTTGCGTGGCATGATCTCACATATTTCCAAATGTTCCACACAATCTGCCTCAAATTGGAGACCATAAAAGTTGTCCTCATAGTTACGTTCCCAGTCTTGCATGGATCAGATTTTCCAGGTGAAAATATTTATTAGCACTTCTTATTACACCCATCTTTTGTATGATTTAACCCCTGACTCATGTATGAAAGTATTTAGAAACAGGACAGTGATTTCTGCTTTTTCTTCTCTCTTTTTGCCTTCAGTAAACTTCATTCACCCCACTCTAAGCCAGTTAGCTATGGGAAGGTTCTAGGTATTACAGCGGATAGATTTGCCAGAGACTTAGTTCAGAATGTAATGCCACCCCAGTAGATATTTTCAACAGCTGTAGAGTAGATATATGGCTAAGGGAGAAAAAGGGTACAAAAAGTGCAGTTTCTTGTTGCCAGAGAAATAATAGAAAGATCTCCAAAATACCCTAGGTCTCTCACTTTAGTGGAGAGAATCCAATCATTGCTTTCCCTTCAGATGCCCTGAAAGTACATTTTTAATAACAGCAGATCCAGCAAATGGCATGAGAACCATAAACAAATATCTAACCTAGTTTCAATTTTGAACTACACTCCTGTCTGCAGGAAGCAGATGCACTCTCCTTTGTAAGTGCTGGAGAGACAGAGAAGATGGAAAGAAATAGTGTGTAGCTGACAGAATCCCTGGAAACTGTGGCTGTAAGTCAGTGACGTGGGCAGCATCAGCTGCCCGTCCCATCTAGCAGTTTCTGTGGGGTACTCAAGGGGTTAATGGAACCTACAGTGGAATGTTTTCTTCTGTTTGAAATCAAACATCTGATCTTTATATGAGGTGACAGGTTTAATGCCTTTCTTCTCTGACAAATTTTTACCCGAAGAGGAATGCAAACACATATATCGGTGGTTTTATAAGTACTCATCTCAGCAAGCCAATATTGGAAGCTTCATCCTCTAATAAACAGCAAAGCTGTGAGCTTGTGCCACTTGCTTAAAAAAAATGTATATCCTTCACATAATTTAAATGATTTTATTTTAGCTTTGTCAGGGGTCAGGTACTTCAACGGAGCTTTAGGCAAGGCAAAGTATCTGTGTTCAGAAATGCTGACTTTCCTTCTCTCTTTCTGACCCCCTCCCCCCCCATTTCCTCTTTTTTTCTCTTTCTACTGCTTTCTATTTAAGTTAAGGTTTGAAAAATACCCTGATCGAGGGCAAAACCTGTCCCCTGCACGTAGAAGGACATTTTGATCAGTAGAAATTTGCTTTAGACTAGATGTCTCTCTATGGCATGTTATACTCCCTTCCTGAGGAATCAGAGAAGGGACAGAGTAAAAAATTAGTGCTGATGGTGACTGTTGACTTGATGAGGACAGATGTCTGCTCTGGAAACAGAACTGTGAAATACAGTCTGTTTTAAATAGGCCACTAAAGATTCAAGAAGCCACAATAGATTGCAGACATTTTTCTATTTTTATATATATGTATACTCTTTATATACCTGAGTACAGTAAATACTATCTAATTCAAAATAGCTTTCAATTACCTCTAACTTATTGGGGGAAAGCCTAGATTCTTCTTTGACTGAAATTTTTGCTCTAGACCTGAAGCATAAAACAATTCGCTAAGAGAATCTCTAACAGCTCAGTAGTTCTGGTTGAATAGAAAACATCCTTACTTAAGCGGTCTTTCAGTAACACCATGTCTGAATGGTATGATAATCCTGAAAGTACCTGCTGGAAAACCCACTGAAAAGAAAAGTCATTGTATCTTGAAGTTTTCATTTTGGCTTCACCATGAAAATGGTGGAAGACAGCTTTCTGTTTATTGGTGGCCACTTGGAAATCCAAAGTATTTGGTGAGATCACAAATTAAATGAAGAATTAAGGTACTGAGTTAGTTGATTATGAGTTTTGGCCTATGCAAAAGCTGTTCTGCAAACATTCTGAGCTATAGGGCAGGTCCTGCAAAATGAGGACCATCAGTCTTCTATTCCCAGCTGTTGCAGTGGTTGAAAGTGTCAGGTGGTAGCTGGAAGCCCTGCTCCAGAGTGTGGCAAGTTGCACCACTGGCACCAAAGGTGCTGTTATAACTTCCAGATCCAAACTGCTCTCATCTTTGTGATTCATTACCCAGAGTGAGTGTTTTCTGCATGTCAGGTTTTGATTTCACAAGAAATGTGATTACAACTGGATTTAGGCCAAGACATACTTGCTAGACAGCTTCTATCAGACTTCAGTTCTTTGGTAGCATCATAAGTAGACAGATATACATGGATCTCCTAGAGCTATCCAAGGGTACCCAAATAAGCTCTGTGCTCACGCTGTGTGTTGAGGCTCCCCTGCTGGATCACAGTAGGAGAACACCTGGGGGAGAAGTCCCAGACAGGTGGCAAGTTAGTGTTGTGATGAGAATCTGGCCCCACAGATCTTTGCTCATTTTTCAGGTTGTGTTTTGCCTGTGCAGTCCCTGGCTGTGCCCTTTCCCCTCTTACTTCTCCTACCAGCAGGCAGAAATGTCAGTCAGCTATTCCCTTTTTTAATCTGCCAGTGTTCACTGATGTAGAGTCAAACAAGAGCATACACACAGATAGTATACCAATAAAGTGATGTTACACTACTGTGCCTGTACTATGTTACTTCTTTTTTATTTTATTTTATTTTATTTTATTTTATTTTATTTTATTTTATTTTATTTTATTTTATTTTATTTTATTTTATTTTATATTTTATTTTATTTTATTTTATTTTATTTTATTTTATTTTATTTTATATTTTTTATATTTTTGTTTAATTTTATTTTTCTTTAAAGAAGATGTCATGTGGGAAGGAAAAAAGATGAAAAAAGTATCCAATCTGTCTCGGTGTAGTTGGGAACCTGCACGGCTCCCACCACTTTGCTATTAATTGTGTGCAAATATGCACCCTCCTGCTATGCTGCTATGCTGCTGAAGATATGCAGGACTCTAAATCAGACGGACCTATAGGTACCCAGGATAGGGAGCAAGGCAAAGCACAGCCTGCCTCAGGGGCAAAGATGACCGGGGTGCCAGCCAGTGAGTCCCAAGCCACCACACCGCTTCTCAGCTGCTGGCTTTTCTAACATGATCTATAGAGCGATGCTGACAGTAGATTTTCTGGCAGCAATAAAGGTGGCCCGATTCAGAGAATAATTACTGTATGCAAATGAGTGTGATTTTCCCCTGCCCTTTTATGGATGACTCTGCTCTGCCATTCATCAGGGCCACAAATTTCACTTGGTAGGAGACGGATTTAAAGAGACAGCCGCCTCTAGAGCTTTGTCTCGGACTTACTAAATCCATGCTTAAGTGTCTTCATAAATAGACATGCATATGTTATAAAGAGGATGGCAGATTCCAACCTCTTTATCTATGTATTATTGCTTAGAAAACTGTTGAGAAAACATCCGACTCTATGGCCATACAGTATATGAAAGCTTTCACTGCTTTGAATAACAGTCTCTTACCAGATCGAGGTTATATGTTGTTTTGTATGGCCTCTAGTGTGTTTTTTCTCTCTCACTGTGTCCTTTATGATGTTTATACGGTATGTACCTTGGTGTGCAGTGGAGGAGAGAGAGAGCACTATATTTTTTCTGATGGCGATTAGTTAATGGCTATCCTGTTCACTGTAGTAATGGCAGAGGCTGCGCTCACAGCAAGAAGCCTCAGCATGTTTGTGTTATTGAGGTTCTGTCCACCTGATCACGGGGAGGAAATGTCCGACAGTCGTGATTTCCCTGTCACTGCCTTGATCGAATGATGCCATCAATATATCCTGATAAAGGGGGGAAAACCCCACCAGCAAAAAAAGAACCAAATCAAGAGATTTGTTTCGGAGCATGGTGTGAGCCTGGATTAGCAAGAAAAGAAAACCGTGTTGATTGAAGTCGGTTTGGTGTTATTCCCTGATGCTGGACAGAGGAATATGGTGGTATATTCACAGGAAATCTGTAGTACTTAACGTGTCACTGCTAAATATCAGTTTGTGCGCTTGCTCCCAGCCTGCTGTGCAACCTTCTCCTCAGCACATGGAGGGGAGGGGAAGGAGAGTGCTATAAACAGAACAGACTTGTCTGTCACTGGGCTGTCTTGTTACTCATACGGCTGCAATACACCTGTGTCAGTACATCCAGAACACTTTTCTTCCAGTGCCACTCAAAAAAAGGAGAGAAGCTGTGATGTTTCAGTGCTTATCAACAGTGTGCACCACTAGAGGCCATCACACACTTCCCTAAATAAATATCAATTAATGTACGTTTTGGGGAAGGCTGGGAGATGAGTCCTGGGCCCCTTAATCTACTGTCTCAGCATTAGTACTTTGGTTCAGGGTTCAGGTTATTTAGCTCACAGATCTGTGCAAGATATAATTCAAGAGTGAAGCTGTTTTGCGGAAGCCTTTTGCCCATATGCAGAATGTATCAGATATTACTTTTCCTTTGAATATGACAAGTAGGCAACACATAAACGTGAAAAAAGCAGGCTAGGAGTACATTTTCGTTGAGTTATCAAGAACAGCAACCAGCATTTGCAGGTAAATGCAGCAATTGGGAAATTTCGCCTGCTTCTAAGTTTGTGCCTTTTTCACTTCCACTTTTGGCAAGTTTCTTCAGTTCTGCAGAGACAGGCTTGGACTGGTTTACTTCATCCAAACCACCCTACAATTACAAACTGCAATTGTTTGTACCACAGAGAGGTGTAGTGGATCTGGGTAGCTAAGGAGTTATTTGGCCTGAATAAACATTTTCTGACATTTAGAGGCTCAGATGATTTTCTGATAAGCAAAACTTGAGTAGTCCTGGCATTCCAATTTTTCAGTTGAAATCCAGGAAAATTCCTAATTGTCCTTTAAAGCCAGTAAAAATTGGTAAAAATCCTGAAAGGATTTTATTCAAAAACTCAAAGGTGAAGATGGGAAGTATAAAACGTTGCTAACTGAAACCAGTGTCACTGATCCTGCAGAGCTTGTGGAGATGCTGCCAGTACTTCCACACATGTTTGTGATTAAGCTGAACTCCACACCAGAGAGCCCAATGCCTACGGACTCATTCGGGAGATGGATTCTGTTGTATAACCTCAGCATTATTTTTGTGTTAAGATGAGACTTAAAGACTTCAATCCCAATGAGTTTCCAGGTAGCTTTGGAAGACTGTAGTGTAGGTGATCAAACCAGCTGTGAAACTGTTTTCCTTATTCCCTGTTTCCCAGCCATGACTGGCATCAAGTAGACATCTTGCACCACTGCTAGGAAGTGTTTCACATGGAGATTAGCCAACTTTATGTGCCATCAGGCACTTGAATACTTCTGAATTTTTTTCTTCAGTTCTGGACATGGCACTTAGATTTAGGGTGGCTATGCCATGAAGGGCAAACTTGGTGCAATGAAATAGCATGCTGTCCAAGGCAGGCAGGAGACCTAATGGCAGAAGCTGGTGGGATGCCCTGTGGGACCTGGCTTAATTCCTACCAGCCACAAGGTGCTGCTACCGTTGTGTAGTCTGTTTAAAAAGTGTTTAAGCATTGAGCTGGTTACAGAAATTTCACTGATACTGGATGAACTAAATCTGGAAGGACACCATGGGACTTTCCAGTAGTCTGAAAGAAAATCGAATCTAAGACAAAAAATAGCCATTATAGGGTTAGGCAATGGAGCAAGCAACTCCAAAGGGAAGGTTTAAAGAAGTAATTTTTTTTTAATTTTTTTTTTTTTTTATCCACAAGACATTCAAGCCTGGGGCCCTTTTAGACTGATTAACCCAATGCTGTTTGTTGTTTGTGTGAGTAGGAATAAGGCATGAATTTCAAAACTGCTTTTCTCTGCTACAAAATCTCCAGATCAAAAACACAGGAAAGGGAAGGAATGTGGGAGGAAGGGAAACGTTATTAAAAGAGGAATATTCACAAAAGTTTTAATTGGGTTCAAATCTTTATGGGACGTATCTGTTACCATCTGCAACTTTGTTTCTTCCTCTCCAACCTCACCCTCTTCTGATCCACTGTGAATGCAACTGGGAGACAGCTTCTGCAACCTGGGTCTGGATATTGCACCCCATATGGTTTGGATATGTACACAGTGCAAGGTCTGGAGTCACTGTTACAGTAACAACAGTCCATACTGCATGGTAGGCACTTGCTAAGCATACCAGAAAGAACGTTTATGGTCCAAGGAGTTTGCCATCTGAGAGTGGTTACAGAATTTGACAGAGGGTAGGGGAGAAGCAATAGGAAATTTACATATAGTTAGTTGGTCATGACAGAAGCAATTTAAAGTAGAGATGGGAAGTCCTATAAGTGATCTCCTGGAGGTCCTGGGCATCCAGACTCACACAGGTGAAGTAACACAGACAACTGTTGAGCAGCTTGACAAGGAGTTGGCATGAGAGTCCATCTAACTGAGCAAACCAAGTTGGGTTTTTTCTTACTTTTGAATAAAGGCACAATTTAAATTAGATTACTAAATACAGCGAAGTTCCCTATTCAACCTGATAATTTTTGCGTGTAGAGGTTTCTGTTAAATTTGAATCAATACCTGTTTTCAGCTAAATATTCACTGGCTGTAATCCACTTGTAACTAACTCTTCTTCTGCCAAACATTTTCTTCCTCTTCTTAAAAATCCATTGTGCTCCCTTGTGTTCATGGAAAATACTTTGCCAGGAGAGGAGCAGCTATACTACCTCAAGGTGGAGACTTTTGTCTCTGTTACCCATAATGCTTTATAGTGGACAAAAGACTTTTGAAACACACGCTGAGACACACCATGGGAGGATAGTTAAAAGAAAATAGAGGATTTTTCAGTCAAAACATCCTGCAGTATCTCCACATAATGCTTCATGGCATATGACAGGAAGAAGATGACATCTCTCATCACTAGTCAAAAATAAAACCCATGTCAAATATAAATTGCCTTTAAAAGAAACCTGTACATGACTTCCATGGTCAGACATCCTGGAACTCTTCCAAAAAGGGGGAAGAGGGAAGGGAAAAAGAAAAGAAAAAAAAAGTTACTGATTTCCTCATTGGGAATGTTATATAACCTTCATATTTTATTAAAAAACTTTACTCTCACTTCGTGAAAGGTTCTTTAACACATTATGTCATTTTGTAATACAATAGTTCTCCAGCTCCTTCCAACCCTATCTCCCTGATGTGTTCTCTCAATTGTAGTTATTTTCTTTCCTTTTTAAAAAAATATTTCTGATATAATGTTTGAAAGTGTTAAACAAAGGAGTGTACTTTAGTGCAGCATAAGTTAATGCAGGCATCAGGTGACACTCAGAACATGATGATATATTTCAAGTAAAACATGGGAATGCTTCATTAAATACTTCATGCTTAAAACTCTTATTTTTTGTCCTGAAACAGACACTCAGAGTCTTTGTTTTAAGAACAGATTTTTTTTTTTTTTTTTTTTTTTTTACTTGTAATAGTGGATTCCAGCTGCAGGACTCCTCAACTTTTCCTTTCTCCCTTCCTCCACCTCAAATTCTCCCCCTCCTTCTCTCCATCTCTCCCCCTCCTTCCCATCCGACATCTACTCACGCACACATACTCTCTAACTTTTTGTTTTTAGTAGCTGCTGCCCCATAAGAAATGCTATCCAACAGACCTGGTGCCTGTCACCGCTTCCCATCACATGCCTGGTAATTAAACTCTGACTGATTTATTGACTGACAGCCAACAAATCCCAACCCAGTTTTTATGATATACATGCTTCCCCAGGCTAAATTCACTCAAACAACAGCCTAGCTGAAAAGGAGGAGGAAAGGGAAAAAAAACACCACAGTGATAGAGAAAAAGTGCTACACACACGCGCATGCACACACACTCACATACAAAAAAATCTGGTATTGGTATATGAAGGGGAGACATTTTGCAAAGAAAAAAAAACTCAGCACAACATCTCTTTCAAATCCAGACTTGGAAAGGAAAAAGGCGGGGGAGGAGGAAAGAAGTAGTAAACATCATTACTTCAGCTTTAAGATTCATTTGAAACGTCTCACGTACAAAAGAGCTCTGAAGGGGAAAACAAGACGTGCTTGCAGCTAATATTACAGTCAAGTTCCAATTTTACCTAAGGGAAAGCAGCTTTATTAAAAGTCATGACTGAAATTGCGTGACAGGTGCCAATATTCTCCACCCTGACAGATGTGTCAGTTTGCGAATGCCATTTTCTTGTCAGCGGTCCCTAGATGGAGTTGCTCCCATCACCATTTGTCTCTCTTCCAGCTAGATCACACATGCCCGTCGCTTGCCTCCAAGCTGCGCTGTGTTGTTTGATATGTGGAATCTTCACAATGAGACTTATTAAAAGACAGTCCATTATTTTTATTTAGAGCATTTCCAAAACAAGCAGAGCGCGCAGAGATAATTTAAAAATTGTGCAGCGGGTCATCTCCAGGCCAGAGAGGCTCAATTGTAAATGCATAAGAAAGCAGTGTCTCCCTTGAGCCCCTCCTCATTCCTCAGTTCATAATGAGGTTGATTTGAGTGACATTTAACCCTTGAATAATGGCCCTTCAAGTCAGCAGGACTCTATAGTTGTCCTCCGCAGAGGCAGTTCAGCCTGAAGGATTAATTCTGCTCTGATTTTTCTGAAATCTTCCCCCTGCCCCCTTCTGCTCTCATATTTTGTTACAGGTGGGCTTCACAGCGTACTGCTAGATGCAAAATACTCTTGATCGTCTGTATTTATAGACCCTTTTCCTCCTCCTGTTGGTTTCAAACACAAAGAAAAATGGTATCTCTCAAATGTGCCTGGTATGAACAGCAGGTAAAGCTGCAGCAGACTCCTCTCCAGCCTCTGATGGAAAATTATTACAGATGAAATGATTCTGTAATGGAAATGGTAATAGGAAAGTTTCATTCTAAAGGATGTTTGTGCTAACATGAGAGGCTATAATATGTGATGGATTTGGATGAACGAATAAGATGATCTCAAACCGAATTTTGCTTCATCATTTCTAGAGGTGGCACTGGGGGGCTGGAGGAGGGTTAACGGACAGTGCTTGCAAACATTGCTAGGTAAAAGGACCTAAAATGCAAGATCACTGATGTCTCATTGTCCTGGGCTAAGTGGCATAGCAGGTTGTTGCTTCAGCATTTCTTTCTTAAGTACATAGATGCTAATTCTTCTTGGGCTGGAATTAGCTCATCAGTCCTGGCGAATATTTGTCTCTCAGGGAAAGATGTGTGGTGAAATCATAACTAACCCTTTGCAGATGATAGGGAGCTGCTTTCACTTCTTGTGAGGAAACAGCTTTTACCTCTTCATCCTTACCTTGGCACAAAATAGGGGCTGGATTCTTTTCTTGCCTGACTGCCAGAGAAGAGTTTGTTGCTGTCACAGGCAACTCAGTGGGCTGCAGCCAAGGCAAGGCTGCAGACTGGCCGCAGTGTCAGGTAATTCTGGTTTCCCAACATCACTGTGATTCCCGCATGCTCCTTTGGATCACATCCCTTTGGGTAACCCTCAGCTCTGTCTCAGGTCCCTGTCAGATGGGGACAGTCTGAGATGATCTTCCTTCTTCAGAATATGACCAGACCCCAAAACTTTGGGAGAGAAGAGATGATGCATTGAAAAACATCATACCTATGTTTGACAGGACCCGGATAGAAAATGAAAGGCTCCCTCTGGAGCAGAAAAAGCAAGGAGAGAAGAAGTACTGGAAAAGAAAGAACTGACTAAACGAGATGTTGTTTGTATCAGTCAGCAAAGGTGTCCATGGAAGACACTGACATTGTGTGAGTTGATGAAGTTTTAGAAGAATTTGAATGAAAAAGACCTCATACTCTGCAAGCTTTTCTTAGAGGTGCATTTCCACTAGACAGTCACCCGGAAAGCCCAAGCATAGATTTTTCACTCACTAGGCTTTCACTCTTTCCCACAAAGAATCCTTCAGAAACATATTTAAGAATTATAAAACCATGACCAAAAACCAATTTCCTCACCAACCTGGAAAAAGATGGGCTGCCAAAGGAATGTTTTTCTTCCCATGCTCACACAACAATGTCTCCAAAGCTGAAGGCAGAGTGCTGAGAGCAGCCACGGAAGTAACTATACCCTAGTCCAAACAGCCATCAGCTCTGGGGCAGACAAGGAACATATTAAGCTGCTCCTACATTAGACAGCATATTAGCATTTTTCACTTGGGATGAAAGAAGAAAGGGTTAAGAAGGGAAGAGAGAAGAGGATAAGGAAAGAGAAGATTGGCCGATACATCTTGTTGTTAGATGTATTAATCTGCCTTTCCAGGTTGCAGGAATCTGCTCTTCCTTTTAAGCTAAAGAAAGAAGTGGGCAGCTTCCATAAAAGCTGAAGAAAAGGGAATGTTCCAGCACTGTACTTTAACAGTCAGAAGCTGTGGACTGAGTTGAAGGAAGAAAGAAAAAAAATCTGCAGGTGAAAGCCTTCTGCAGGGCAGCAGATTTCACACGACTGTGGGCATTAACACAGCCTGTGCAGATGACTGTAACTGCTGCAGCAGATCTGCTCTGGAGTCCATCTTTCAGGCAGGATCAAGGCTTGTAGGTCTTAATAAAGTCAAATCAACACATAGCAATGAAATAATAAGTCTGGGCAACTGACAGATGCTAATGAGCATGCTTATTTAAACCACCAGCTAAATCCAGTTGAAAACTAAGCAGATACATAAAACTCTCGACTCAATCCTTTTTATTTGGAGAGAGATAATTAGGGCCCATAGGACATTTTCGAGGAAGATATTTGGGATGCTGTATTAAGAGCCCATTTCTGAGCATGATTAACCTTGTTGCAAGAGAAAGTATTTCTGTTTTTAATCACAGAACATTGTGAGTTCCATGTGTTTACATGTTCAGATGATACAGGCAGACAATGGAAAAACCAAATAGGCAGAAGAGGATGGTGAATGAATCGTGCTAAAAACATTGCAGTTGATGAGTTCATGGAGACTTACACACATTCTTAGCTTTTTACGTGAAAAGACCTAGGCAGCAGACACACATATACAGACCTTTTGGGGCTTGCAGCTCTGCGTAGATACATGTATAATCGCTACTTTAAACATCACCTTCATAGTAAACGACAGTATTTGCTTTTGTGTCTTGTTTATATTGAACATAAGGAAGCCTTTACATTATTGACTCCAAAACCATATTCATGTCATGAAACAGTGGGGCCTTTACTGAGTGCAAGTTCACCAGGGTGTCTGCAACCAGCAGAAAACAAGATTTACACACTGGCAAAAATGGAGATGATCCCTCTCCCCTTATTCCTGCCCCTCCCCCAAGTATTTGTACTTGCAAACTACCGGCCTTCAGCTGCAGCATGGAAATAATTCTGATAGTAATAATTCAAAGGAAGATGTTTGCTTTCTGTAAAAACCATCACTGGGAAAGCTTTGATTTGATTTTTGCATGGCTTTCCCCTGTGACATGTTGACAGAGAAATTTGAAAAGTGTCTTCTTTCCCAGGAAAGCAGACCAGAGATCAGCTGTTAGGGCTTGGTGGCCCCTGTGTATGTGATTCATATCCTCCGGTTTTTGGTATAGGAAAGGGAGGAAGATCCTGGGGACATAGACACATTTTGATCTTTCTCGTCATATGTTTCGTTGTTTTTGCTTCTGTACTGTTCAAAGTGACTATGTCGGTAAAAATTGCTGACACTTCTGTTATCAAGCAAACGTCCTGCTTTGGGGTACCTGATTTGGGGTTTTTTGCATTTTTTTTTGTTTCTTTGTTTTGTTAGAGTGCCAGGGAGTTCTAGAATGCCCTATACACTAATACCTCTGGCTTTTCTTTCTGTTTTTGGCAATCACTAAGAAGGATAACACTTCATGTGGGACGCAGCTGTTCAGATATGTTTCAAGTGAAGTCAAGCTGATACATATACATTATTCTTCAATTTTTCTTTTTCTCCTTCTTGTTGGCATTTGTCTTCCAACTCTTCAAAAGACAATCATGATGGAAATGTAACAAATCTAATAAATTTATATAAATTTTGTACAAAATTGTATAAAAAAATTATAATGACTCTTCAGAAGGCCCCTTAGCAAGCAAGGATTTCTCTGGCCTTTGGTCAATCTGCATTCACCTATTCACTGTTTCCTATCCCCTAAAAGGAATGCACCTCAGACTGTGAGACTGTGAATCTGAACCTCATGAAGTGTGGAACATTTTCTGGAACACACTTCTGGAACTGATCAACTGCATGGGTCTCCAAAATGGGAAAGATCTGAAGGTGTGTGGCTCTACATAGAGACTGATTCAGCCTTGAATATTGCTCCTGTTCTCATATAGTGTCACATTCAAAGCAGGGAAAGCTGTTTAAAAATGGTAGGGAGAAAATCAGGAAAAGTAAACCAAGCAAAAATACAGAAAATTGATTAAATGAAGCTGTGCCCAGCTTAAGATCAAGAAAAGCAAATCTCATCATTTTAAATGGGCAGAAAATAAAGGAAAAAAAGTAATATAAATTTCTACAGTGATAAAAGTTACCGATTAATATATCCAAGTCACCTTAAGTCATATTATTTGTATAACCTGAGAAAAACAAAAGTTAATGCCTCTTATCTATACAACATACCTGTAGCTTCTTATCACTAACTTTAAAAACTCTGTTGGCTTACACTAGATATGAATAGGATTAATTTGGCACAATAAATCTTACTAACACTTATTCCTTGAAGTCATGGCCTAACATCTATCTCAAGTTCCTTTTAAGTTTAACCTTAAGTCAGAATTTCCTGTTTTTTAATAGTTGCTTCTTGATAACTGTAACATGCTTATAACAAATGTAACCTTTCAGTTACTGATCTTCACAACACATTTTTACTGCATAAAAAAATCTGTCTTCAATGATTTAGAAGGGATTTTCAAACTTACGCTAATATTTTCCCCCTTCTATAACTATCTGAACATATCAGTGATTCAATTTGACTTTAAAAACAAAGAAATACAAGACTATAAATATGGAAATATATATTAAAAATTTTTAATCTTTTTTAGGCTTTTTTCTTTAATTTTGAAGCAAAACATTTTTTGATGAGTTGGCCTGTGACTAACTTAGTGTGGCCTTTATGGAATATTAATGACTTTGTCAGTCTCAAACCCAAGCCAAAGAAATGCTTTTAACAGCCACATAATATCAAGAGTTATATATCAATATCACATTCTAGATGGCACAATCACATATCCAAGTCTCAAGCTGACAGACACGCACATGTGTCTGAGCCTCATCAACTGTTTTGGCCACAATGCAAAGGATGAAACTGGGTAATTCTCAAGCTATAAGCACGACTGCTGAATACTTAGAAAAGTTGAGCCACATTTTGGCTGCACTGTTCCACAAGCACTCAGCCTGAGGCATGGAAAATATCAGCCACTGTAAATAAAGTTTATTAACGTTTTGAGCAACTAGAAACTCTCCCACAAAGTCAGGCATTAAGCAACATTGAATAATAGGTGGCACTATGCAATCCAAATGGTCCTGCTTGTTCCTGTTTTGGGATGTCTGAAGTAGATATGGTCATTTACTGTTTGTCTTTTTTTCCACTCCTTGGGTTCAATCCCACTAAAGTGTATGTACTTGTATAAATTGGCATATATTTGCTTCATCTTAGAGAAAATTCTGATCACTTGTTCTCCTCTTCTCCTCTGAAGGCATCTGACAACCATAGGGTATTTCTTCTCTCCATTCTTCCCACATTTATCAACAGGTGATGAAGAAATTTGTGAGTTGCCACTATGTGCTGCTACCTATAGGGAAATGTTGCCAGAAGCACTGGTCCTCTTAGCTTCTGGTATTGTCAGTCAGACATGTACGTTGGCTCTGTGTCTGTGTCCTGTAATTATCCCCTGGTGTCCTAAAGGCTTTTCACAAGTCCTGTTCCTCACTGAGCTCCCATGGTCATTCTTCCTCCACTTGTGTTACCTGGATGAGACTGGAAACCTAAACCGCTAGTGTGGATGATAGAAAGCTAATGTGGATGATCTCAATTTACTAATCAAATAGTTTGGTTGATTTTTTCTATTGGGATCCTGCTAATTCTTAATGTTAGTTGGTATATGTCTATTCTTAGTGACTTACTTGTTGTTTTCAATACACCTTGAAATTGTTTTATTACTCTGGTTCCTTGTAACTTATCTGAATGTGTCCTCACCAGGGTTTTCTGAAGGTGTATTAGTGGGACACTGGGGAAACAGTATTTTCACACCATCCTCTGAATCTCTGGATCCCAAGGACAGGGAAACTCTTCTGGCTATGCTAAGCTCTGATTATTTGATTTTGCTAAGCCTGTACACTTCTGCCAGTCAAAAAATGAGGAGATGTGCAAGACCGTAGCAAGTGTCCAGACTTAATTACACTCTTTCCCTATGCCTAGAACAGCAGGGACACAGAACAACAGGGTCACCAAACAGCATCTACAAAGGTTTATAGGCCCAGGTGGCTTGGTGTCCTGACAGCTGAGCCACAGTGGTCTAAATGTAGAGACACGGACAATGTTGAGAGATCTCTCTCTCTTGTTTAGGACTGTTTTTTGTCCTACACCACGCCTGGCTGCTGCCCTACACAACCAGTTTTTTGGTCCATCTTTTCTGCTCGTCCTTCAACTGGGAAGCCAGGAGAGAAGTCCAAGTGGATGCAAAAGAGAAAGTGGAGTCAAGATCAGCAGAGACAGCCTGTAAACCTGTGAAGGAAAGGAATTCTTTTTTTTTTTTTTTTAAATATAGATGGTGTAGGCAGTCTGGGGAAATGCCCAATAGCAAATTTAACAACTACACGAAGTACTGACGCAGAAGAGTCATGCAACTTGATAGCAGCATTTGAGGGCTGAAAAGGGTACAAGATGCTCCTAGTCTCATTTAGAAAGGTAGGGGATATATAAATCTCACTAACAGAAAAACAGATAGTAGTCACGTTTTACTGAGATCACCATGCTCTTTTAACACAGGAAAACCAGAGTGTCTTTGTGGCCACTAGAATTTTCAGAATAGATGTTAGACAGTAATTTGCTGCAAACAAGCCTCTCCGTCTCAATCCCAGTTTAGTTTACACTTGTCATTTTCCAAAGCCAAGAATAACCCAAGTTTATAGAGATCCACTGATCTTTCTAATCACAATAATGCTTATCATGTTCCCCTCACCATCCATACCTTAAAAAGTGTGCTTCTTTTGTTCTCCCACAAGAAAGAATATTATTTTTAAAGTACTCTGTGGTAATCCAACAAATTATGCTTTAGTTGACAAGGGGTGTAAAACAGCACACTTCCAGGGGCTCAGGAGGAAATGTTCACTTCTATGACACCAGAATCTTTTTGCATCCCTATAATTTTCACAAGAAATACTGCTGAAATGTTTCAGGTTACCACACTTTGGCAGTCTGCTTTCTGTGTCATTCCCCCACTAGAGTTTATTTAAGGGGTTCATCATGACAGACTCCTCAGAATTTTAGATAGTCTTATTCAAATTAAGAAAAGAAATTGACGAGTATCCTGAAGCTTAATAGGCTGCAGCATGATAAGCTTTAGATTTTAACTCAGAGAACACAATTTTATCTGTAATTTCTTATCAAAATCATTGAATTGCCCAGACTTTAGAACTTAGCCACAAGGTTTGTCAGTTGTTCAGAATCTCAAATTCTCCCCTGCCATTTACAGATGGCATTCCTCTTATGTAGGTCCCTGTATCTTCTATTATACAAATGGTGGGATCCTTCATGTTATGGTAAAACTGTTCATGGAAGGGTGTAGGGGAGACTAAGGGTAAGAAACAGTCTATTAACAGATTAAGACATTAAAAAGGAATTGGGTCACAAAGTATATGGACTACAAGTCCCATTAGCCATTGGAAAAGCATTTCCACTATGAAATTAATAGTTTGCATCTGAAAAATTTCTTTTGCATTTTTGGATTTTTTCAGGGGGAAAGAAGAAGTAATTTTCTGACAGATACTAATTCTTTTCTGTTTGATTTTGGTTTGCAAGCAGATCTGAGTAAAAAGGGCTAAATGGAGAGATTCCGCTATTACAATGTTATGCTCATTCAACAGTCAGTCTTTTTTTACTTGCAGCAATAAGAATTATACCATATGTGTTTGAAACCGGTAACCAAACAGAGCAGGCTTTCAAGAAACCCTAAGCTAAATTATAAATCTTTTTTGCATCTTTTAAATAAAAAGTAATTCTACAGGCACAAGATGAATCAGTGAAGTACTAGCTGCTTGGGCTTAACAATAGCAGTCTGCCTGAGAAAGCCAGTCACCCTAGTCAAAAATACTAAGCAATACAATTATCCAGTCTGGCTATGCTTTGGTGTTCTACAGGATTTTAATTTCATTTACATGTAAAGGAACAAAAGCATGTAAAATAATTAAAAACAGTTGTTTACATTTTTATATAATACTACTATCTAATTATGATAGTATAGATATTGTTATTATGTTAGCAGGCTTATGCAGTATGTGCAAACTCTAGCTATTGAACAAGACTTCATTGGTTTATGTACTCTTGCTATAATAACCTTGATTGCATTTTTTAATCATGAATTTCTAAGTTTCTTGAAAAAGTCTTAACATAAGAATCAAAATTACTTACAAATTATCTGGTATGAGATCTTATGTTAAAATGATGACTTATTCATGTGCAAAGCTGCATTGAACTCTGAGAATTGTAAACATCACTTGATCTAAAACCCTTGAAAAATTATTGGTGCAGAATTAGGGCTAAGTTTCTAGCTTTGTATTGGGCACCCACAACCAGAATCACACAACTAGGTTTCATTATACACTCAGGAGAGATTTGTATCTGTAGAGATCTTTAGAAGTTCAAAGGTTGGTTGAAAGATCCATCAACTTGATGCTCTTGTGAGAGTGGTAATGAAATGTTATCATCAAATGGGAAACAGGTAGTGAATTGACATAGCTAGCTTGGGGCAACTTGGATGAAAAAGCAAAGAGTAGAACTTAGCTCCACCTACACTCATTTCTCCTAATCCTGCTGTCTTGAGCTTTGGACATGTTAGTTTAGGACTGTTGCAAAGGCAGCAGTAAACATATAAGCAAAAGCGTTCTCTATAGATTTGAACAATTCTCCTTTTTAAATGACACAAAACAATTAGGCATACCGAAACATTTATAATACCATTCTAAAATCAGGATCCTTTACTTAAAAACAGTATTTCAGTTCCATCTGTGATTGATAATACATGAAATCAAACAGGCTGGATGCAAAAGTTTTTGTCTTTATCAATTCTATAAATCTGCAGCAGCTCACAAACCAAAAAGGCCTCTTATTTTCTGGAGCTGGTTCTGATACAGCCCATGGTGAAGAAAAACTCAGAAGAACAGCTGATCTCATGAGATTTTCATCATTTGGAGCCAACATTTTCAGAAAACAGTTGGCAAGATTTCTGTGCCTTGGAACCTGAGTTTTGGTTTAGCCCTAAATTCAACACAAGCCCAGCACAGCTCCACTTCCAAAAGGTGTGTATATGCATCTAAGTTTTTCACACACACACACACACACACACACACACACACACACACACATCTATCTTGTGTGTGTGTGTGCGTATATACAAAAATGTACATCTTGGGAATGATAGATGGAGATTTTCTTTCCTTAGAGAAATAAGTATTTGTTCCCTCTCTCATTCAGGATACAGCACTGGACTCTTTGGAATGCATCACCATTCACATCCCACCATGTTTATTATTACAGGTTCCAGAGGTACCAAAGGGAGTGTAAGGCTTGCCTTGAATCTCGAAATGCAGAGCATACAGCTGTGCCACTACCTCAGTTCTCCATCTGCCTTTTATTATCATCAATATTCAGAAAAGAATACGATTTGAGAGGGAAGTTAAAAATCTTTGATGGGTCAAGACTGTTCTCCTAGAGTGGTCCTGACATCTCTCTTCCCCTTTTCACCCTGCCCAGCAGAATCTTCTCCAAGACTCCTTGTTGGCCTTCAATAAGGACAGTATGTGTTGTGTAGCAGCTGTAAAAGGCCTCACAAATGCTGGCTGACAAGAAGTGACAGCTCTGTATATCTCTCACTGGCACTGACAGCTGACAGATGGATACCACTCACACACAGAAAAAAAGCCCCCAGGATGATTCGCCAACATTACTCCCTGTTCATAGGGGCCACATTTGATTGAGTGCTGCTCAGAATAATAAACCCTTGTCGATCCATTGCAGAGCCAGTTTGCTCACAATGTCCTGATTTTTTTCCCCCTGAAACATGTACCAACATACACACAGAAGTCTTGCTTTGTTTTTCTCCCCTTAGCTTTGTTTGAGAAGAAAAGCTACCTAGCTCTATGCAGCTGCTTCTTAAAGCAAGAGAGCAATGAGTACATAACTTAGCAATAATGTGTTAGGGTTTTGCTCCGTGATAATCCTTCATCTCTCCAGTATGTTTATCATTATCCTTTAGACTGCTTCTTCCTTTCCACTAATTAGCCCACTGTTGAAAATATTGCTGGTTGGGTTAGTCAGAAGACAGCAACATGAAACTGTTCACAGGGAGGACAATGATGCATGTTGATGCAGAAAAATAAAAACAAAACAAAACAAAACAAAAAACAAACAAACAAAAAAACAAAGAAAGAGAGAAAGTGGTAAACAAAAAGAGACATCCATCCGCATGGACAGATAGATCTAAATGGAGAAAAATGGTGAAAAGAAACATGGAGTCTCTGTGTCCGTGGTAGCTCATGAATTCAGTAATTTACCAGGCTTTATGTTCCATTATCTTGTTCAAACTGCTTAATTACTAGGCCCTGCAGGTGGACAGTTTTTGCCAATGTTGATCTGCTATAGGAGAGCTATGTAACTGTACTCCCTAAAAAGCCTTGAAATAAGTAACGTAAAGGAATCCACCTTCTTAAAATCTAAGTCACCAGCATAAAATCTGAAGGGGATCAAGAAGTCAACCATGACTGAGATGAATGAGAAAAGACATCTCAACTCCCATTATTAGTGATGATTATGTTGTGTTAAGCATTATCTCTAAAAAATTCTTGATATTTTTTGCAAATATCTTTATATGTGTTTTCAAATGAGGCAAAACATTGACACATTTCTTGTAAAGAAACAGAGGCAAAGACCCCTATGGATTTGGCTTGATCAGTCTGAGGGGTGGTTTGGGACATGGAAACCAGGAATGGGAAGGGAGAGATGCTGGACCTGTGCCAGAAATGTTTGTGCCTAAAATAAGTTCTGGTCAGCCATTACCTCTATCATTTTGGACCTCTTTTTTGTTAGGCACCATCTTGACTGCACAAGACCTGAAAAGAAGCCTCAGTCTGCACCTCAGGGAACCTGAGGAATAGGCATGGTCTGTAAGGTCCAGGAACTCTCCAGGATGAAGTGGGGCACGCTGTGGCAGGCTGCCATCTGCCAGCAAAGGAGCCAGGCTCAGCCCAGCTATACGTACTGGCACACACGTACTCGTGTAGAGACACCTATGTCTTGGGGAACCCAGAGACTCTCTCTCCCTTTGTAGGTTCAAGGTGCCAAAAACTGGTGGGTGGGAAATGTCTGCTGGGGGATGAGACTATAAGTCTTCCTTAGTCTCCCTTACAGGGTCAGCAGTGAAGATTTTGTGGAGGAGGCTGCATGTTCCCAGTATTAATGGAGACCCAAGGGAAGACTGAGGCTGCCTGGGTCAAAAGCCTGATGTTATCAGTTTTACAAAGTGACTGACTTCTCATTTTCCTTGGTCCCCAGGACCTGAACTAAACAATGAAGCATGGTCATATCAATATCAGATGATCACGAAAAATGCTAAATCCAACCAATATCAAGTGAAATGGAACTCACACAGACCAGGATAGTACTGATTGAAACTCCTTTTTTTGCTCTTAAAAATATACAAAAAAATTATTTTTAGCTCATGACATAGAACACTGCAGAAAACAAGGCTTGGTTCAACTTTCCTTGTGTTATAATAGCCCTCTTTCATATCTTATACAACTGAAGAAACATTATATGCTAATACTTCAGCTAACAATAGCTATTCTACATAGATATGTCTGATATCTACACAACTTCCCAAAGTGGAGATGGGAGGCTGTACCTAGTTTCAGCAGGGTTTGAAGACTTGCATGATAAAATAGGTGCATGTAACAGGAAAAAACAGAGGTGAAGTGTACAAGGAATTAAAAAAAAACAACTTTTCTGTCAGTATCCTATAGGCCAAAGGATTGCTTGTAGATAATCATGGATTAATTGTGAATGTAAAGAAAGAGACACTTTTTTTTATCAAAGCTGTTGCCTCGGGGCAAACTCTAGTGCCATGAAAGCCGAAATGTTTTCTTTTATCACAGTTCCTTTTCTGGCACCTGAAATTATTTCTTTCATGTCTGATAGTGAGGAACGAGGCAGCATAGCTCCCCAGAGATGAACGATTGTTACCATGGTCTCATAGCATATTGGCAGCCAATGTGGCATCCATGTACACCTGTCACTCAAACAGGGCAAAATGCAGATGTGGCGCAAAAACCTGAGCTCAGTCACTTAGAAGCCTCCCCCACTGCATGTGCATGCACTACCCAAAACACACACATGTATATATCAGCCCCCCTCCTCCCCTAGATGTGGATGTGTTTCAGCCTACACATATGTAGGCTGAGTGCATTCAGATGTTATCAGGCCTGTTTAATGCAATGAACCTGCATTAGCATTTCTGCAGGGCAAACACAAATAAACAGAAATGCACTGAAAAAAATGTTTCAAACAAACTCCCTTGCAAGTCAGGCAGGGAGAGGGAGGGAGAGACTATAACACACAAATGAGCCAATTTCCTTCATCTGGAAGTGAACTAAGACCTTTTTAATGAAGACTCCAAGGTTGAGGAGGGAGGGGAGATGAGATGCACGCTTATTTACTTTTCGATTTTCTTCAGGCTTTGAGCAACTCCCATCACTGTTGTCAGACAAAGCAAGGCGTTGAAAGTGTCAAAAGGCAAGCAGATAAAATTTTATCTTAGGACTTGGGGTAATTTGAATATCCCAGCTAAAGGGCCAACATTCAGGCAAATGAAGGAGAGAGGCAAAACAATTTTTTTCAGGAGGTATTTTGTCTGGTACGGATGTGGGAGGGGTCTTCAGTAGGGTTGGAGCAAAACTGCATTTGAAGAGGAAGAAAACAGCTCAAATATATGGCCCTAAGCTTAACAAACATGTTGAGGTGGACTGGATTTGTCCATGTGAATGATCTGACATTTTTGGTCAGTGAGACAGAAAGTATAGTGCAAAATGTAATGTGAACCCTCTCTTCTCTCTCCCTCTCTCTTTTTTCTTAAACAAATAGCCAATTTAGCTCCTGGGCTAAAGAAAATAGTGCACTGCCATTCTTTTAAAGGGAAATATGACAAGGAACCCGAATGCATTCATCTTAGATTTGTAAATCCATTGTTTTATTGAACCATTTGTCCATTCTTATAAGCTGATTTATAATAAATGTAATGTGGTTCATCATGTCATCTTGTAAATATATGTGACACTTCATTAAACAGAGTAATCAAATTTAAGCAGTCCCACTTTCATGCTAACAACTGAGACCTTTACAGTTCTATTGCTCTGAAGATACTCCTACTCTAATGAATGTAGTGCGAAGCAAAGAATAAAATGTAGCAGAGGTAGGTTTCTCTGAGGAGTGAAATGTACTTTTAGTAAGTAGCCAGTAATGAAATTAGCAGTGGCTCAAAATTTACTGTAACACTGGTTTGACAAGATACTCCTGTTGGGATGTTTTACGTGAGTAAGGAATGGACAATTTGAACATCTTGGAAAATCTGTTGCAGGATTAATGAAATCCTTTTACAGCCTGAATTTCAGAAAAAAATTTTCATGCTATTTTTGTGTTTGCCATCTGGAATGACATTGCAAGCTGGCAAACACAAGAATAATGTGGGATATTTCTATCACATACAGTTAGCTACAGATTCATCAGGGAATGTAAGCATCTGAACATCAGTCAGATATCCATAATTATCCCAACTTTGACCTGCTTTGAGGTATCAAGCAGATCCTCTATTAAGCAGACCCTCTATTAAAATTAACTTTTACTTTCTTTCAGGAAATGGTTGCCTGCATCTCCTGAGGGATAGGCATTCAAATCAAGGAAAATTCAAAGCACAAATGGGGAGGTAAGCAAAGAATAAAGCTTTTCTGTCTTTGTTGGGAGTGATTTAATATGTTAACAACAACAGTTCTGTGTTGTGAGCCAGATTTGCAGGTGGAGTAGATCACTGTGAATTACGTTTGTTGAGGATTTGGTCTACAGTCCTTAATTATGCCCTCTATTGATCAGCTGTAAGGAAAAAGCTTATTTCCATGGCCTTCCTCTCATACTGGTAGTATTCTAGAAATGAACTTGGAATCCAAGATCACAACATCTGGGTTTTAAAGCCAGGAATTTGTGATGAAAAAGCAAGCAATGTAGCTGTCCTATTTTTAATCAGCATTACTAGGACTGTGGTGTACTACAAGGCAGAATGCCTGTTTCCTATTTACATGATTCTGTTCTAACCCCTGTTAAGTGGAAGCAATAGTGACATTCAGAAACTGAGGCACACCTCAGTTTCAGCCTGGAATACCAAATGCATGCTCATGCATGCTTTTCTACTAAAGTCTGATTTATTTTTCAAAACAAAATTGGAGTCGTCTAAAATTGAAGACAGCTAAAGATAGCATTTTAAGCAGACTGAAAGAGAGCAATGGGAACTGCATGAAAGACAGTCCTTAGAAGCAAGAGAAGTGTTGAAAGGTAGTGAAGGCTGAGCTCTAAAATGGAAAAGCCTTAAGTATACAGGCATTATAGTAGAAGGTGCCAAGGAAATTCAACTCTGGTAGAAACTGTCTGTTAGAGGGTGCCCAGCATTTTCAAAGATCCGTATGTTAAACATCTAGCTTCATATTTCTAGTGAGAGAATGGAAGAGGTCTCTTCATTGAAAATGAGAGTCTGACAAGCAGAGAGGGCCAGAAAAGATGAGACTCTCTGTGAACGGAAAAACAAAATATGGGCAAAACTATGAAATAGCAAAGTAAGAAAAAGGAAAAACAAATATTGTTTCAAGTTTGTTCTATGAAAAAAAAATTGCTATAATCAGAAAACTAAGAGAATTCAAAATTTAATAAAAAAGAAATTAAATCACCTTCTCTGGAAACTAAAACTGTCTCAAAACCCTACCAAAGTTTATAATTCCAGATTAAAGAATTGATGGAAATGATCTTGGAGCTCACTTGAAGTAACACAAGCATCCTTAAAAGGCAATGAAGAGGTCTTGGGATGGGGTCATAAACAGTATATGTCTTCAGCATATATATATATCTACATGTAGTATTTCAGCAGCACAGGATTTTATTTAACGTAGTGGGCCTAGTAGATGACACACTCGGACCAGACACAACCTCAAATTTAATTTCTTCTTCAGTCTGAAGCATTTCATAGAATCATAGAATTGTTTAGATAGGAAGTGACTTCTTGAGATATCTAGTTGAACAACGTTGCTCAAGCATGGACCTCAAGAAGAAGTTGCCCAGCATCATGTCCAGAAGGGTTCTGTCTTCAAGAATGGATACTCCACAGTCTTGTTAGGCAAACCCTTCTGAAGTTTTACCATCAGCCTAGTACAAAAGTGTTTTCTTGTATTCACATTGAATTTACAATATTTAAATTTGTGCCCATTGTTGTTTTTCCTGTTATTAAGCATCACTGAGAACAGTCTGGCATCCTCTTCTTCACTCCTTTGTTTCAGGTATTCATGTCTCACTTGTGCTAGGAATCCCTGAATTAGAAATAATATTCCAGGTATGTTTCTTCAGTGCTGAGTAGAGGGGAAGGTTCACCACTTTTGACCTGCTGGCAGCACCTTCCTACTGCATCCCAGAATACTATTGGCCTCCTTCACTGCAAGGGTGCTTTAGTGGCTCATGGTCAGTTCATTGTCCACTGAGATCTTCAGTCATCTCATCACGGCGGATCTCAAATTACGTGGTCTGGTCATGACAGCAGTAAGCCTATGCTGGCAGTGTGGGGTGACAGACTTGGAGTAGCAGTTTTTATGCTGTGTGGCCATTTAACCATTGTAGGACAAAGTAGGATATACTATTTTTCCCAGGATAGTAACACAGCAGAAAACAATTTTACGAACTCCTCAGATATGACATTGTTAACTATCATCGTGAAAAAGAATATACTTACCATACATTCTTGTTAAACGGAGCAGAATGGTATCAAAGACTTTTTGGGATGCAGTTAATGTTATTGAATGGAGCTTAGCTAGGTCCAGCAAAAGTGTCCAAAGTAGCCTGGGTGCAGAACAGGTGAAGTGTATGTATTTTTGCTTTTGCATTAAATGTTAATGGGTTTGCCCTAGAAGCTCCCCAGCTGCTCAAAAGCTTGGAAACTTTGTCAAGTGACAAAAAAATCCTCTAACCTGCCATGCTGTTGGAGTTCCGAGGCTGATGCATGGAGGAGCTGATCTATAACAATGGAGGACTACCAGTACTTCAAGCAATGAGGGCTGAAAGGACAAAGGTTATTCATTTAGCACATATGGGAAAAAAATTCTGGAAAATGAAAATATCATGGCATTCTGGAATAAATAGGCAAATCAAGGCAGCTTTAAAAGAGCCAGTGTGCTTCAGAATCACATACCAAATGTTAATGAGTGCATAGTCCCTTTCAATGTGCCCTCCTAGTCATGGCAAAAAGGTAGTAGTGTACTTTCTTTAACAAATAGTTTCCATTTTCATTTTAGAACAGATTTCTAGTCTTCTAAGATGAAGAGACAAGGAAAATGAAACACTTCATATTGATCTGTAAGTATAAAGGCCTCTTTGTACACCCTTTCTACCTGAAGAGGTAAAGTCAATATAGAACCTAATGCAAAGCTTCTACAAAGTTTCCCTTGGTTTGCAAATAATTTATTTTCCTTCAGTCTGTAACTGACCTCTCCAATAATGCCAGCCAAGTTTGGCAGATAGCAAATCTATGCAGAGTGTAGAACTCCCATCAGACAAACAAAAATCCCAACCTGACCCTCTGCAAAGGAATTTTGGAAAAAAAAAAAATTGGGAATTAAAACATCCAATGTCAGGTGACCATCTATTTGCCTTTTAATGCTTCATTATTTGTCTTTGATTTATCCTTATGAAATCTAGAGGTCAAATCTATCACTTCAGCTTTCATAGAAAACTAGCTAGGTCCAACCATTTGGACATTACAACAGGGAAGATTTGTCTCCCTGCTTGTCCAGGAAAAGAGGATGGGCATGTAATAACTGATGTGGTAAAAGGATCAAAAAAGTCCACATCTTAATTTTTAAAGTGTTAGAATACACTTATTTCATTAGCTTTTCTTTTTTTCTTTAAACCAGCTGCTAATTAACTTTTCAACTTCAGAGCCTGTCTCGATGTTCATTAAACCAGTGACTGGCACCATTCTATGTCTTACCATCAAAATGCAGAGAAATATAGTCACAGGCTGTTGTTGGTGCTGTCAAGCATTGTTACTTGGTGGTATTAGTATTACTAATATTTATTGTTTACATATTTAACGACCTTATTGATATTATGCATTGTTAGCATTACTAATGATAAGAAAATAAACATAATTTATGAACAGTTTATAAAAAAATATGTAACAAGTGATTAGTGGCAATACCTGAAACACTTGCAGACTTTGTGTGTGCATGCTGTGCATGATTTTAAATTGATATTATCGTGATATAAGTCTGCTTTGATAAACTTAGACATCATCAAGTGACCTGCATAGAACTATTTTCGTCTTCAGCAGAGAATGGATGAAAACTATAATTATAGCATGATTATCTTGTTTTTAACTCTAGTTAGCAAAAATGGAGAGAAAAGAAAAAAGAAAATGAAAAATCTCTCATAAATCAGATTTTTCATCTTCTAGCAGCTCTATATTTTTTGTTTGGCTGTATTTCTTCAGCTAGCACTTGAGGAATTATAGGCCATTTCCTAAGAGATGCTTGCCATCTCCTGATCATCCTTGGCTTTCAGGACATGACCTATTTTCCCAAAAGGAAATCTTTGTCCAAAGCATTAATTTCATAGACTTTAAACACCTAAACATACTTTGATAATAGCTCTGTATTGCAGTTTCATGAAATCCGGCAGATTTGATGTTACTCAACTGAAATCTGATACAGGATTAATGAGAGTGACCCTGGCTCCTGGGTCAGGCCAGAATGGGTTTTCTCAGTGGGAATCAGGGCAATTTGCAAGAGCTTTTGGAAACATGCCATAGGGAAGTTATCACTTTTTTCCTCTGTTTTTGTGCTCTCCAGGATGATAACTTCTCTCTAAGTCCTATGTGACCCACAGGAGGTACACAGCAGGTGCAGTCTGGCTGCAGTCTGTGGTGTCCTGTGTCCTGTCACAACTGCCACATTTGCAGCACCAAATCCTGTGTGGGTTAAAAAAGTCATTGGAGAAGGTGAGAAGCCTTTGTACTGCTGGCAGGACTAAGGTAACTGTTAAAATTGTCTTTCATTTCCTACCTGTTACTGCTTGCACAGATCTATTTTTTAATGTACTTAAACATCAGTGGTGACCTATGAGAAACCATGCTTGGATAACTGCATATTAGGATTTTTTGAAGGCCTCTTTTTTCCCCATTTCTAACAGCAGGTTGACTAGGACTTAGGATTTCATAAGGTGGGGAAAAGTCCTGTAACTACTGAAATCAGGGTCTGTAGTACAACCAAGGTATTACAGTGTCTTTATGAGGGGTCAGTGGAGATGGAGGGCTGGGAAGTAACAGAACAGAAATCTTTTTATGCCAATACGAACACCTTTTCAACATGAAAATCTATCTTCAGGATCAGTGCTAAGAATCAAAAGTAGTAGAAGGAAAGAAAATTAAAGGGAAAAGATGGAGTGAGTAGAGGACAGGAAATGAAAGAATAGGATGAAAACAGAAAAGGAGCAGAGAGAGGGTGTTGAAACTGAATGGGGAAAGCACAAAATGAAAGATATAATACAGGCTTATTTTTATACTGACACAAAAAATTCATTTTGGTGACTTTACAAGCAATGATGAATTCATAAGTCCTCACTAATTTCTGATGTTCAGTAACGTGACAAACTCATGCTTATTCTTATAGCTTATTCTCATTCATATGCATATAACGGTAAGAAATTTATTTAGGAGAAAAATAAGGAGTTATGTATGTAGGACTGGCAGGAGTGCTTCTGAAAAGGCTTTATCCAGAACAGTTTCTTTTAAAATCTAAAAGAACGTCAACATTAGAAGGTTAACTGAAAAAGAAAATTCTTTCTGAACTAAATTTCCTTGAAAACATGGATCTGGCCTTCCCTCCTCTCCTTTGAGAATTACTGACTTACCATGATTTAGTTCATTGACATATGTTCTGAATGGAACTGAGTATATTTGAATGTAAGTGTAACTATATGTAAATATTATAATTTTATTACCATGGTGCTACAGCTATTGATTATAGATAATTGTCTGAAGTCTACAGATACGGTTGTGTCAAGCTGACAGCTAGTATAGTGTCTTGGGTGTCATCTCCAATGCTATTAGGGGAAAATGAAATCAAACTTTAAGAATACCATTCTATTTCAATAGGTATCTGAAATACAGAGGGTCAATATCTTGTCGCATGCTTTCTAAACTGAGAAAATTTAAACCTGATCTGAAAAGTGGCTGTAGAAATGTAAGTGTGGGAACTATTTTAGTTATTGTCTCTCAGTGTCTCAGATCAAATGTATGCAGTTCACAAATGGTATTCCTGTCACTGAGAAAGGAAAGCCGTTCCCTCCTTGAGGTTATTGTTTGTAACAGAGATTATACAGGGCACATTCTGCTTCTCTTGCTTCTAAATTATCTTCAGATTTGTCTCACAAGTCTGAAGTTATAAACTTATTACATTTCATGTAAAATGTTTACAAGAGAGTTTGTTCTTGCAGGTAGAATTCAACTACCCATTACCTTCAAAGGTGAATCAAAACATTTTGAAGTTTGCTGTTCTGAGTCGTTCATATTTGTGTTGCCAAACTTTGAAATGCGAAAAAGGAAACATCAAGATCTTCACAAAAAATTTTATCCCACTTTCAAGACTGTTCTAAGCTTCTATTTCCAAACTAACCAGATTGTCCTCCTGATATGTGAGCTACAGCATGTTGTGTTCAGAGGATGAAAAATTTTAGAAATGTGCTTTTCCTTTCAAAATCAGCAGAAATTCCTTGGTGCTGGCTGCACCGTAAAGAGATAGCAGGACTGTTGAGTAAAAGGGTGTTTGTCTGTATGATTTTTTCCACTCTGTTGTAATTGTATTCAACACTGATAGAAACGGAGGAAATAGATAAAAATGGGAAGTTGAGCCTTTTTTTTCCACTAGTTTTCTCAATCTGCCAGGGAGATTTGGAAACAGCCAAGCATGGTTCTTTTTGAAATGAAAAGATGGCTAAATCCTCATCATATCATCCCATTAGATGGGGCTTTCTCATAAGATGCTTCTCCTGCTAAACATGAATTCATAGCCAGGCCCATCATGAGCCCACAAAGAAAGTTTTAACTCTTGAAATTATGACAGTCAAAGAGTGTCTGGGCTTTAGAAATTGCTGGTGTACTGAGGAGTTATTGGTGAAAACTTGGATACATGTCATACATATTTGTTCCTGTAAGGATCTCTACTACCTATTAGTTAAAGGGTTTGTCATTTCATTTCTATCAACATACCTGCCTTCTATTCATTATTCCTAGTAATCTCAAAATATTTAAATAGCCTGCAATAAAATGTTGGTTATATACTGCTTTTCTCTCAAAGAGAGCCTCTTCAGCAAGCAGAGCAGCCCCAGTGCCAGGCATCAGCTTCACAGAATCAAAGGATTAGAATATATTGAGTTGGAAGTGATCCATAAAGACCATTGAGTCCAACTGTTGTCCTTGCACAGGACGCGTTATGAATAATACCATGTGTCTGAGACTGTTGTCCAAACACTTCTTGAATTCTGGCAGATTTGGTGAGGTGACCACTTCCCTGGGGATCCTTTTCCAGTGCTCAACCACACCATAGGTGAAAATCTATTTCCTGATATTTAACCTAAACCTAGCCTGATTCAGCTTCAGGCCATTTCCTGAAGTCCTGTCACGTTGGTCACTTGAAGAACACAGTGAGGTCTCCTCAGTCTCCTCCAGGCTGAAAAAGCCAAGTGGTGTCAGCTGCTCCTCACAAGTCTTTACCTCCAGACCTTTCCCTATTTCTGTGGCCCTCCTTTGGGTGCTTAATGTCTTTCCTATATTGTGGTGCCCAAAACTGCACGCAATATTCAAGGCGAGGCCACACTAGTGCGGAGAAAATCTGAGAATGGAGCCCTGCAAACCACACTAGTGACAGTTCACTAGTCTGATGCTACCACAATCACTATAACCCTTCATGTCTGACCTATGAGTGAGTTGCTCACCCATCATCTAACCTGTTGATCCAGCTGTATGCTGAATATATGTACTGTATGTACATTTTTCCAGAAGGATACTGGGAGAGGTAGTATCAAAAGCAATGCTGAAGCCCAAAATGCTTCTGTTGATGGAGAAACTTTATGTGGAGAAGGAGCTCGTGCCCTAGATGTAGAGCCTGAGCTCATTGCTAGTCTCCTCTCCACCAGTTTTTCCTCACTGGTGCTGGAGAAGGGCTAAGCATGCAGCCTGGCCCTGGCTGGGTACCTGCTGTCTTGGTGTTGTTCAGGTAAAAATGCGCTGAAAGATTTTTTAATCTCAGTTTTTCAAATTAAGATAAACTATTTGTCCTAACGTTTGTTATGGAGAAAAAAAAAAATAGTGTTGCTTACATGACCAGGTTAGTGTGATCTTCAAGCTGGATATTGCCTAAGCTCCTAAGGTGGCCGTCCTGCCTTCCTCTATGGTGGAGGAGTATTCTAAGTTCTGGACTGGACTTGTTCAGGTCCTTTCAGTGCTAGAATAAGCAAATAATAATAATAATAATAATAATAATAATAATAATAATAATAATAATAATAATAATAATAATAATAATAATAATAATTAGCATGATTACATGTATCTTCCAAAGCACGAAATGGCCACTGCAGGTGGTGACATTCCAAGAAAGTGGAAACTGCAGCCTTTAAAAGCTCACCAACTTTTTAATGACACTAGGAAATGGTAGAGAAGAAGTCCATTCCCTGGATGATGATAGCAACCCAAGTAGGAAATGTACTAACCTAACCTGTTTCTCTTTGAAGCCTGCAGCCTGGAGTCCTTCAGGACTCCCAACTATGCATGGAGGAAGCCAGGAACACTTCCTTTGAGACCTCAGCTAATTAGAACATCCCGAAATTCAATGTCAAATCCTGGCCAGAAGCCTTAAAGAGGAATCTCATATTTAATAACTCGGTTGGAGTTTCAGCATAGCCACAGAGAATTTCTTCCTGCAGGTAGCTTTTGCATTTCAGGGAGAAGGAGATTCTGTGGCTTTTTATTTTAATTTGGTTTTTTTAAAAGAATCTTAATGCTACCACAAAGCTGTGGGTTTGCTTGGTTACAAAACCTATCACACTGAAACAAGTAAAGGTTGGAGAAGCAGCCTTCAAATCTTTTAATTCTCTTTATTTTAAATTTTTATACACTGAACTCTCTGAAATATACTGATGGAATAAAACAAAAGTATAATGTGTGTCTTTAATGCTGCTTTTGTCACTAACAGAGTGGCAGATTGTGGAGGGGGTCATATTGTTGCCAAGTGTGCCTATGTTGCAAATAATAAAATTCCAGTAAAAGTCAGGTCTGGTCATGCAGAAGAATCTAAAGGTTTCCTACCAATGTGGTGAATCCCTTCTGCTAGCAAATAATTGTGAGCTATTTATAAATCCTCCTCCCTTCTACTTCTAAAATTTGTTTATTGCAATGGGCAACAGCCATTAATATCTAAACTAACAATCTGTAATACTACTGGGTATAGTAGCACAGTTTTCTGTGGTACTTCTATGCATTTAAATTTAAACCCCTGAATCCTTTTGAAATTGATGGAATTATGTACTCGTTTAAGATGAAGCATGTGTTTGACTGTGCGGTGGGACATGGGCAAGAATGTGATAGCATATTAGTCAGAGGTTAGTCACACGCTTGAAAACACTCAGGGAAAACTTCATCACTTTTCAGAACATGAGAAGTGCAAAGGTTACAAATAAGCAAATATCAGCTTAATATTTCACAATGGACATTTACATCAGCGCTGGTATTTCTCTTTAAAAAATTCTTATTAGAATGTTTTATCTAGACCTCTTTTTATGAGGCATTAATAGAGTCTTTGTAAAACCATGGGTTAGTTAAAAACTTCTCTTAGTTGGCAGTGTCATTACTGGTGGGCCCATGCTGCTCTTTTGGCATTCATCAGCTGGAGGCAAGTGGGCTGTCTCACGGGAAGTTGAGAACTTGCAGGTTATCACTTTGATTAGCTGCTGTAGGCAACTGGTGGCTACTGTAATTGCCTCCACAAGTCTGAAATGAATATACATTTCCTCTGACAAGGAAATGGTAGGATATATGCCTAGTGGAAACTTTAGGTTCCTATAATGCCATGGAGATCAAATTAAAAAAGGGGAGAGGGAACCTGTTGCTATCATACTTCATTAATTAAACATCAATTTAGAAATACTGTGGCAGGTTTTGGACTGCTGATACTGTTTTGCAGGGACAAATTTTCAAGGGGGTTAATGTGTAAGCCTTATGGAAAGAAACAATAGTGTTGTAATTGGGAGACTGCCTCTTTAAAATATTGGTTTAAATTACAGTGTACAAAGTCAGTCTAATGATTTAAGTATTTTTCATAGGTATTTTAGAGTAGTTTGCTCAGCAGCAGCAATCTGTAGGCAAGACTAGGAGCAGACAGAGAGATGTGTGGGGAAGGGAGAGAAATGGGAGCAGAAACTTTTGCACTTCATGAATAGCACAGAAAAAAAGAAAGAAGCAACTCAGGGATGGCAGGGGAAATATGGGAAACCAGGAGCCAGCATTGCAGCTGAGATCCAAACAGCCTCCGCATTTGTCTTCTCTTCTAAATTTGATTTACATCAGCCTCCTGCGTTCTCTTATTTTTTTTCCCTCTTCAGAAACCTACTTTTGCCTGTTTCTTTGGGAGATGTGCCAACTGTTGGGCCTTGGCGTTGGAAAACTTGCAGAAGCTCAGCTCCTGGCAGCTCCAATTCCTTGAAATGCTCTGGGTATGTGAGCTGAATGACAAATGCTGGGACTAGGTGCTTCAAGATGGGGCTGGCTGGCCAATCCCACTGCTCCTGAGACAGACATCCCAGCGTGATGCCCATGATGTGCTGGGAAGCACTCAGGGGAGCAGGCACAGCAGAGGGGACCTGCCTGGCTCTCCCAGAGTCACCAGCATCACCTGTCAAAGAGCTGTCTGCCTCCAATCCACAGGGACAGGGGAGTCCCTGAACACCTGCCAGTGGGTCAAAACCGGCAGGTTTTGGTTCAGTCCCAATTCATTTTTTGCCTTGTGTGGATGCGTGTACTGTTTTATTGATCAGCAGTGTTTTCCCATCTCAAAAGTTATCTGACCATTCCCAGTCATGCAAGCAGTCCAACAATATAGAGGGATAATGAACAATAAGTTCAGTGGCCAAGTTGTTTTTTTCTGAAAGCACAAGTCCATAAGAGGCAATGAAGCCATACCTGTATCACCAAGAATGAAATTTGACCAAATACTCCTGAATCCGGAAAGAAAAAAAAATAGACTGAAGGGCTCTGACATATTTCTGTCTTTTTTTGCTAATATAGCTGCCATTAATACTTTTGGTAAGACAGGATGAGAAATGAGAAAAATACCTCTAAAATTGGCTTTCAGATCAGTTTTTAAGCCATTGCATTGTCCCGGGGATTTATCATATCGGAACTTGGGATATTTTACAAGAAGATTTCATTAAAGACATTATATTTTCATATAGAAAAAATTGAGTGGAGTCTGTATTCTTTCTCTTTCCTCTCAGGAAAACAAGTTGATCGTTTGCCATTCACATTCTTCAGGATAAAAGTGGAATGTGTGCTTTTCACACGTTTTCTGAATAAATATTTTGAGGTTCCTGTAAAACAGGACAACTGCTTTTTTATTCTTCATGAATCAGCCCCTATGTTTGAAACAAATCGTTGCAGCAACAAGGAATGACAGCATGACAGCCTAGTAGGTTATTAATGGAAGTGACAGCCTGCAAATCAGAAATCATGGCAGTGCATCTGTATGAACAGCAATTTGTGCTCAGTTGAATAACTAGGAAATCCAGAAAATCAGAAAAGGTTTTGGGAGAATATGAATCAAACAGAAACATTTTTACACAATCCAAACTTTCTAGTAGCAATAGGAATAACAACATTCAAAAGTTTGCTAGTGCAAATACTTAGGTTCACATATCTTTGCTTATTGATGCCCATTAAAGACCTAAAATTAGACAGAAGAAATGAGGAAAAACATAAAAATGTTGAAGGGTTTTTTATTATCTGTTACAGTGATGTCATCAGGAAAATGAAACTACAGCCTACATACCTGCTTTATCATACTTTGTGAACAAATTTTATTTAGTGTTTGTCCCAGATATTCAATAGTGGAGCTCTATGAGATGGAATACTGGAAATGTTCCACGAAGAACAATCTCTGTATAATTTATAAATGCAGGTGTTTTGTTTTTTCTATTCTCTTGTTCAGTTTTTCTGTACAAGAGAACAGAGAAAAATCAAGTATATTCTCATTCTCTTTTGGAAGGAATGATGCTATGTAAAATAATAGGTTAGCATATTTCCAGTCTTAGTTTATATATCAGTTTATTGAGAAACTCTTTATGGACCTGTAGATGTAGGGTTAAATTGTCCATGAAGGTGTTCTTAGCTTTTATAGATGCTCCTAAAATTCTCCTGATGGGCAGACAAACTTTAATTTGCTGTCTCACTGTCAATGGTCATTGATAACAGTCATCAATAATTTTATAGTGTACTTCTCAATAATGTCAGTCTCAATATTTTTGTGAACTGAATGAACTCAAAAGTGTTTAAATTGTAACTACATAGAAATCGCTGTCAACGACTACATAGGATCAGAGTTAATAAAATTTCTGACTTCAGTCCCAATCCAGAAAGGGGAAAGTTTGGCAGATCTAACTCCCAAATTGGAGATTTCTGCAACATGTTGACTTTAAACTTGTGCATCTCAATCCAGATTTAGCTCTTTCAATTAGTGTCAGTTGTTTAACGTAAGGGATATCAGTCCCCCAGTGGTACATTCCGGCCATACTATTACTCGGACAGTAAAACTTTCATTTGATTTATGTGTTCACTGAGGACTGCAAACTATAGGAATATGAACTGTTTTTTGCAGATACATGTTAAGCACAGTAATCTAGTTCTATTAGTGTACAGCTAAAAGTGGGAAAATCTGAATAAGGCAAGTGCAAGGAAGGTCCCACCTTCAATGCAAATGAACAATAACTACTCACCATTAAGAGCATTTGTGTGATCATCACACAAATTCAGGTTCCATTCCTGAAGCATAAACTTTCAGTGCCCCAAAGGAAGAAAAAGGGACAAACACATATAGTTATATAGTAGTCAGAATCCTCATTTCCTAAACTTCTTCCCCAAAACAGTAAACTATTCTCTGGCTAGCCTGCCCGTCTGAAATGTAAAAGTTAAAAAAATATGTATCTGATAAATCTCAAAAGTCTGTTTTTGTTTATTTCCAACAGAATTTTTTTACTAGTAGGTTTTTCTTTTTCCTTATTGTATTATCAAGCATGCAGTCTTTGAATCCTGTGTTTATTTCCAATGTTACAGTAGCAATTTTACATCTCTTCTTCATCAGCATTTGTGTTTGATTTGTGTTAAAAGTTAGCTTACTGCTATGGGTAACCCCCAGGCAGTGCTATCATTCTGTTTTTGAAGTAGAGAAGAAAAAAGGAGTGTGCCTTTTTGGATCACTGAAAAAATAAAATAAAATGGAACTAACTCAAAACCCCCATTGGTTGAAAAGCTTTTTAATGTCAATACAAAATATAAACAAAACGTGGTTTCTGAATGAAGTATCAAGATAAATAATCCTCTTGCCCATCTGTTATACTAAAATGGCTGCTATGGTATTATGTGGTGAGGATACATGTGCCAGTAATGAGTGAGACAAAAGCAGACATATGTTAGCAAGAAAGAATAAAAAAATGTTCATAATAAGTTATGAACTGAACCAGTCTGGAGAAATGTAGTCAGACATGAGAATACAGTATCTGCCAATCTATGTGTAAGGCAGATATTTCCATGGCATATAATTGTTCCAGTTGCTTAGTGCCTTCATCTCAAAGGACCTCAAGAATGCAACATATCACCAACATCAGTCTGGGTAAGGTTAATTCTAAATAAAGACTTTATCACTTTCCTTAGAAACTGCTCATGAATCTATCAAATGACCTTTGTGATAACTTGGCATTCTTGGAACAATTTCAACTTGCATGTGAATATATTCTAGGTTTTGACCAAACTGAAAAACAACTACTCTGCTTTTAAGTAATAACAAAACATAGAAAATATAGTCTCTTAAGGTTTATCTCTGTGAATTTTGTGGAGCTGTACATGAGATAAATTGAAGTACACTAGAGATTGCCTCTTGCCTTTGTAAATCGAAAGATTGGTAATGACTGAAAGCCACAACACCTTGGAAGTCTGCGGTTCGCGTGTAATAAATGGGTCTTCTTACTTATAGTCCTGGCAAACTTCAATTTGTCTGAAGAATAACTAAAACAAAGATGGTGACACAGAGACTCCTTCATTCTCTGCTGCCAATGAGCCTCGTCTTACCCTCTGGTTGAAAAATGGTATTTCCTACAGGAAATTCCAAGAACTTAACATATGGATTCACTCCAAATTGAAAGAAGTCCAAATCTCAGATTTTTTCACAAAATGAAGCTTTCCAAAGTATTTAATTTTGATTGCACTGGAACACTGAAATAATGCAAGATTCACATTAAAATCTGCAGACACTAGCACTAGGAACTATAGACGACTACAGAAGACACATTTCCTGTGCGTCTTTAGAAACAACACTCCATTTGATCTTTTGTCTCATTTTAAAGTAGACTTATCCTCCACAGTTAAGATGGCACTGCACAGAAGGCATAGAAAGGAGCAATGTGTACAAACAAACACACACAACATCCACAGCAGTCAGTTTGCTCTCTTCATGCCGTTAACCTTAGGAATCAATTTTGCAGCGAGTACACTGTTCCTCCCACAGAGATTGAACTCTTGAACAGTGGACAGTCTTATCAAATGTGCACCACAAGAGCTTAAACTGAAGCAGCAGGCCACCACTACCCACCATGTAAGGTTTTCTATCAGCCCTCTGTTCCTTCCCTGTGTGTTGTGCCCAACAGCATGTCACATCTTCACGTCAATTCCTGTTCTGCTATGGAACACCAAGTAGTAAGCAGAAAACAAATGTGCTGACTGAAGATGGTGCTTTCTCTACCAGTTCATATTATGTCACCATTGTCTCTTCATGTACATTAATATTTTTCACCTTTTTCCCTTTGCGATATCTTAAAATTACAAGTTCTGTGGGAGAAATACAGTTTTTCAGTACATGATAATATTTACTGTATCTCAGCATTGAAAAGTACGTCCTTGTGTTCATAACCATGCAGAAATGCAGGATTTGCTGCTGAACTGTAAGTGTGAAGAAGCTGGTGAGTAAAATCGTGTTCAAATTTTGCAGGAAAGTCTTAAATATGTTTTATATTTCAGGAATATTGGGATTTATAACACTACATGTATAAGACAAATGTGAAGTAATTGATTTAATTCAATTTTTTCTTTACATTTAATATCCATTATAATGTCTGCAATATTATGGGCTGGTCTTCAGAGACTCATAGGGCAATAAAGTTAAAAAAGGAATCTAGCTAGGTGTTCATATGTTGTAGAGACGGATATATTCATAACAAGATAAGACACTGGAACCTGGCAAGATCAAGATTCCTCTGGGGAAAACCAGGCTCAACTCCTGTTGAGTTCCAGCAGGACAGAAAGCTGAATCTGGCAACTCAAAAAACACAATTGACACAACTTCAGGGAATGGCCTGAAGTTGTGTCAGGGAAGGTTTAGGTTAGCTATTAGAATAGGATTCTTCACTCAGAGGGTGGTTGGGTACTGGAATGAGCTCCGCAGGGAAATGATCATAGCACCACGCCTGACAGAGCTCAAGAAGTGTTTGGATGGTGCTCTCAGGCATACAGTGTGATTCTTGGGATAGTCCTGTCAAGGGCCAGGAGCTGGAATCTATGAACCTTGGGGGTACTGTCCAACATTTTGTATTCTGTGATTCTTTGATTCTGTGATTCTGCAAGTGATGACTAAGAAGATATCCTTCCTGAGGAGTGTATGAATGTAAGCTCAGGCAATTTACTATTACCTTTGAAAATACTGGGCAAATTTTTGGTAAAACTAGCTACTATGCTCATCTTAATGAGATTAACTTTAGAACAAATATTGAAGTGAAATCAAAACCACAGAGCAGAACAACACAGACTGCTTTGGGCTATTTAGACCTTGGTCTGCTATCGAACTCTAGATTGTGTCTGTCATTGTAATTAACATATCAGATCCAATATAAACACCATGGCTCATTCTGTTTTCCTCCAACACATTTTTGGATTTCCCCTCTAGACTTGTCCTTTTTCCTTCTACTGTGACACAGATATCAAGACAAGCAAGGTTCACTGTTATTCAAATTTGCTATGTGCTGTGGAATTATGAAAATTTTGCATCCAAAATCAATCAATTAGTTTAGGAGAAGAGAAATATTAATCATGAGAGGGGAGATGAGACGGAGAGAAGTATACGGAGATGACTTAAATTTCTACAGACTTTTGGCAATGACTACTCTCAAATGATAAAAGTACCAGATTCTCAAATCTGGAAGAACTATGTGGTAACCACAATGATGTGCTGCAGAAGTAGTGAGATCCTCTATTCATTCCTGTGTTCCTTCAGCATAAAGCAAGGGAGCAACTCAAGGGCATGGCTGGATTTTATGTTTTTATAATACTCAGAAATTCTCTGGTAAGTGTTTTCAAATTGTTGGCAGAAGATGTAATTTCAAAAAACCCTTCAGCCTTTTTAACTTGCTTTATCATGGAAAAAGACAGGATATGTTGAAATCCCAACTATGTCTCTGATTAGCCAACATACTCTGTTTGCTGTAATACATGCATTTGCAGTTGAGGATCTGCTTCATTGTATTACATGTATTCCAGTGCTGCATAGCTAAGCAACTTGATGATTGCAAAGGGCTCTTGAGACATCTACAAATGTTTCTTCTTGTTGTACAGAGGAAAAAGAACACAGTTGTGAGGGCACTAATTAATTACTTGGTCCAACAAGGGCTTCCTCTGATATGTTGTTCAAGGCATTTAGTACCTGTTTGTAGAAGGTTTTTACTGACTACAGTGGTGCTCTTGGGTGGATATTTGATTCCTGAGTCAAAACCTATTTGGAAATCTGTGTATGTTAACATTTTCACTTGTAGAATTCCCCTAACGTCCAGAGTTCTGTCTCTGTGCATAAACAGAAGTACCATCATTTTAACAGAAAAAGCAGTTTGGTATTTCTCTAATATCTGAATCTAGCTGGGATCCACAGGAAATGTCCAATGGATCTAGGATAGCAGATTCAATTTGACCTTGTCTTGGCAACAATCTTGCTTAGCTCAATAAAATATAGAGCATTACTGAATGCATGCTCCCCATCCTTGTGATGTAATTAAAATTAGGGTACTCATTGCAGATGTAGAAGACTACTTTCATTTCCTTCCCCAGCTTTGGGGAGTATGTATTCATATTCTTCACCTTTTAGAAGACTTTACTCTGTTTTTTTCTCCTGAAACTCTGCCACTAGGCAGAAAGACATGCAAGAGTAGTTTTTACAGAAAGACAATTCCAGCAAAACTGCAATACCAAACTTTTATGGATCTGATACTGAATGTACAGACTGTAATTACTGGATACAGCTTTACTTTAGATTTGACTCAGGATTTACAGCTGAAGGAAACTATTTCTTTTCTCTCTCTGTCATGTCTTGTCACGATTGCCAGGACACATGGGAAATGAATCAAAGTTACAGTACTAAGGCTCCATATCCTTCACCTTCTACCCTCTTACAGGGTCAATATTTCATGTAGTTAATTTTATTTTGGTAATTATAGGTCAATTTCAGGTATCTTTTTAATATCTTTTGATGGCTAATTTTAATAATCTTGTTTTATATTGTTTGTTCTAAATAATTGTATCCACAGCATATGTGCTGATCTCCATGATGTACATGAGTCACTAGAAGAGGTTCCCCAACAGTGTCCCATAAACGGGACAGTTTTGATTTCTGGGCAGTGTTGATTTCTAGAGGCCAAATACTTTCATCTAATATGACTGAAAACATCTTTGGGCAAAAAAACGGAGCATGGCTTGGACCCATGCCTCAGCAGCTGCAATGAGATATCTTTACTGTTCAAACACTGCTTTTTTTCAGAGTGTGTATGTATGCAGACAGTACAGATCTGCCAGATCCTCGCATTGAATCTAGAATTATTTCTTGTTTCAATCTTGTCTTTCTTTTCTTGATGGCATCTATTTTGAATCACTGTTTCAACCACGTTACTCAACTCGAGGACAAACTGGCTTTTAAGTGCTTAGACCAGCTTGCTGCTGTGATAAGACAACTAAGGATTAGGAATTCCCAGAATGGGTATTCAATGAAGAGAAAGCCAATGGGTCATGGTTATAAGAAAGTGGCGTAGCTGTAGAGAGAGAAGCCTTATTTCCAGATACTCACCAACAAAGTCTGAACTAGTAAATTTCTAAAATTAATTTCATGTGAAGAAACTGCTGTGTTATTCATCCTTAGTTTTCAATCTCAGTACTTGCATACTGAGTCATGCTACTGCATACTTGCAGAGTTTTTCAGTTTGACAGTCCAGATTCAAAGTTTAGACTTTGCTATTGCATCCCTGCCCCAACAATTATGAGAACAGTAGAATTTTATCTTCTATTTATCTTTCCATCCACACAGAAAATTTAGTAGAGAGATTGTTTTACTGAGCCTTGTGGATCCACAAGTTTTTTCTCTGCCTTATTTTACTAGTCCATCAGTGTAATTGCTGACATGAAGCAAGGTTAACTGACATGGGAAGAATACAGAGATGCTGCTTGCTGCTACGGAGAGAAAACCTGTGTGGCCAAAGCTCAAATAGAGTTGCAGCTGGTCATAAATGTGATGAGAATAAAAATATTTTTTTTTCAAATATATTAATGACAATTGGCCATATAGAAATATCATTGGCCCATTAAAGGATGAGGGTGATCACCTCACAAACACTGACAGAGTCAAGGCAGAGGTGTTTAATGCTTTCTTGGCCTCTGTCTTCAACATGGATGATGGACCAACGTGGTCTTAGTGCCCTGAACTGGAGGACCATGACTAAGAGAATGATCAACTCCTCATCCACTATGAATTGTGATCTGCTGCTCCAGCTGAATCCATACAAATCTATGGGGCACGATGAGATTCATCCTAGAATCCTCAGAGAGTTGGCTGAGGTCATCATAAAATCTCTCAATGATCTTTGAGTTGTCTTGGGAATCCAGAGAGGTCTCAGCTGACTGGAAGCTGGCCAATGTTGTCCCATTTTCTAGAAGGGCAAGAAGCAGAAACCCGGAAGCTACGGTCCTGTCAGTCTCACTCCAGTGCCTGGTAAAATTATGGAGAAGATTATTCTGGAAGGTATGGAAAAAAACCCCTGAAAGACAATACACTTATTGGTCATAGCCAGCACATTTCATGAGAGGAAAGTCCTGCTTATCAAACCACATTTCTTTTTATGAGATGGTAACTCTCACTGTTGATCAAGGCGAGCCAGTTGGATTTCAGTAAAGTTTTTGAAACTGTTTGTTATCGTACCCTTCTGAACAAAATGTCCAGCTCACACCTGGATAAACATATCGTGTAATGGGTGAGCAGTTGGCTCACATGTTAAGCGCAGAAGGTAATAGTGAATGGGGTAACATCAGACCGGTGATCTGTCACTAGTGGTGTTCCACAGGGCTCCATCTTAGGCCTTGTGCTCTTCAACACCTTCAAAAATGACTGGATGAAGGACTTGAACATATTGGGGAATGAGATGCTGGAAAGCAGGGCATTCTGGGCATTCTGGTCGACAGCAAGTTGAATGTGAGTCAGTGACCTGGCAGCCAGGACGGACAACTGTGTACTGGGGGGCATCAGGCACAGCTTCCCAGTTGAGGAAGGTGATTGTCCTGCTCGTTACAATGGTGCAGCCCCACCCTGAATATTGTATGCAGTTTCGAGCACCACAATATAAAAAAGATAGTAAGTAATTAAGGAGCATCCAAAGGAGGACAATGCAGATGGTGAAGGTTCTTGAAGAGAACCCATATGAGGAGCTGCTGAGGTCTTTTGGTCTGTTCAGCCTGGAGAAGAGGAAACTGAGAGGAGACCTCATTGCAGTCTGCAGCTTCTCTATGGTGACAGGGTCTGATGGAATGGCCTGAAGTTGTGCCAGGGGAGGTTTAGGTTGGATATTATAATAGTTTTCTTCATTCAGAGGGTGGTTGGGCACTAGAACAGGCTCTTGGGGGAAGTGGTCACAGCAGCAACCCTAACAAGAGTTCACAAGAAGTGTTTGGATGATGCTCTCAGGCATGTGGTGGGATTCTTGGGATAGTCCTGTGCAGGGCCAAGAGTTGGACTCGATGATTTTGGGGGGTCTCTTCCAGCTCAGCATATTCTGTGATTCTGTGATGTGATCAAGACAATATTAGGAAAAAGTATCTGTCTTCTTCCTTTTACTTCTTTATAGTAGGGCAGAACCCAACACTTTAGCAAGTTTCCTTCTTCCAAGAGCTCTGTGGATCACAGCTGAAGAAATTCTGATGCTTAATATTTCAGGAGAAACCATTTCTAGGATTTTAATACTACAAATACTGTTCTTGCTTCTCATTTTTCTGCCTGACCATTTTTATCATTTCAATCAGATTTTATTCAGGATGTCTCCTCTTGAGTCCTTAAACTGGAAACACTGACGATTACCTAAATGCAAAGTTTACTGTGTGACTGTCATTAGTCTCATACTGCAGCTGTAAATTCTTAAATTACAGAAAATATCTGTGAAACATAAATACAGAAGTTAAACTGCAGTGACAGTAGAAATGAGGTCAATATAATAAACCTGAAACCCTAGATAGAATGTGGAGAATATGTTAATGGATAATAACTGATGAAATCAGGTAATTCTGTTCTTAAAACCATAAATATAAAGTGGTAAATGTTAAATTTCTCTGTATAATGACTAATAACATTTAACTACATTTAAGAGGTTGGCTCAGCTGCTCAGCTGTTAGTAGTGTAAATGGGAAGAGCCTGTTTAATAAGTCAGAAGACAGCTAAGACTTCAAGTGGTCTAGGTTTTCTAAGCACTAAATAAATATAGTACAAATATGCAAAGCTCAAAAAAAACCTGTAGAAAAAAACATGTGACATGGGTCAGAGTGCCTTTGGTTTGAGTGTGAAATACATTGCTCCATACCTTCTGAAGAACAGCTTGTGTTGTTCTTTGTTGTTGTTGGCAGCATGAGTGGTAGGGTAATGTTGTCTTTCCCTAAAGAATTTATAGCAAATACATTTAGAAGACAGAGAGACTGGGACATCTGAGCACCTGATGTCTAAAGAACAGAAAAGATACACCCAAGGGACTGTGTACGGTGACATGTTGAAGAGTCCTGCTTCCTAATTGTCCTTGCTGGACAAATAGTCTGGGTTGTCTAGTTTATTTTCCATCCTTCAGATTTTGGATTTCCCTCTTGGCAGAGAAGGGAAGTGGTATGCATATGTGGTAGGGAAGAAGGGAAGAGAGAAAGAAAAGAGGAGAGTGGGAATCACCTGCTCTGGCCCCACACAGGATCAGGAAAAGTAAACTTTTGAATCTGGAAATGGTACAGCTCTTCAGGTACTGTCAGTTTAAATGAAAGGCAGCGTCTGAGGTATATAAGGTATTTTCTCCTTACAAGATTGTCAGCTGATTCAATCCAGATCTTGAAATTAAATACTTAAATATTGATATACTGAAGTGAGTATTGCAAAGAGCAAATAAAACTAAAAAGCCAATATCAAAGACTTTGATAGATATAAACTGACTCTACCCATACCAAAACTCTCACTGGCTTCAATAGCTTAAGACTAATTTGATGACTTAAGATTCATAGTATCTAGGCTTTAACTAGTAATATGAATAACTAGAAACCTAACATTACAAATCAAATGTGTTAAAATATACTTTAATTCCTGCATCGCTGTGACACATAGATCCTTCAAACAGTTTTGAAATATTTTTTGTGTACCAACATGTAAGTGCTTCTATGAAGAAAACGTACTGCAGGAGGAAGGAAGTACTGTTTTCGTGATGTGGAAAGTAGGACTAGGGAATAGATTTTGATGCTATAGTATGCTGTCAAAATCAGCTTTGGAAACTGGTATAAACTATATAGGAATTAGCGTAAGGATGTCGATGTAAGTCTACCCATAGGAGAATTGATTTAGCCACTGGTGTTTAATACACTTCAATTGTATCAAGGATCAGATTTACTTGGCAATAAAAAAAAAAATCAGAACTCCAAATTTGACCCCAAAATTGAAAGTAGTCCAAATATTCTGAGTCAGTTCTGCCATAAATCCCCCTGCCTCCCCTATCGTAGCTGTCGGAAAAGGGAGAATTGTATGAAAGGAAGGACTACGACCACCTCTGTACCTTCTGCATAGAAGTGTTAATGATAAACAGACTGAGTTCTTTGCCAAAGGACTTAAAAACAGAACAAAGGCTCCACTGGACAATGGACCACTTAGTTTCTTTCCATACAGGTTTGTTATTCAGTGATAACTAGATTGTTGTTTAGTTAAGTAGTCGCATATAATATTGCCCAAGGTCCAAATCTTGCCATTCTTGCTACGTGCATTTTATTCAGTTTGCATTATTGCAATATGTTTGTTTTGAATTGTAGTGTGTAATGGCATAATTCTGCACCCTTTGTGCATTTCTGGTATTATTCTTCAAATCCATCGAGTGAAAGAGATCAAATACCAGAATAGTGTATTCTTCCTCTTCTAAACAACAAAAAAACAGGCCATCTATCAAATTGGCAGGCTCATATTTTTTGTAACCATGTACAAAACACACTCCAACTGGATGAACAGCTGTCAGAGCAGTCACTTGTCAGCAAGTGGGTTAAAGTTTGTTAATGTATGTGTACACGTGCAGGTATTCATATGCTTCTCTCATTAAGATAAATAACAAGATTTCCAAATATGTTTGCAGCCATGATTTACTCTGGATGCACTGGCTTTCGTTTTTTTCTTGGACCCACTGCTTTCTGTTATCTTTTTCCAATATGTCTTTCCACTCTGTGAGAAACTTTTCAATGGGTGAAATCTGGAAAGGTAAAAAGTATAAGTGAATTTTCTTCTTCCCATAAATCTGAAGTAAACAGTTTGTCTCTAACCATTTGTTGTGATTTAACCCCAGCCAGGAAGCAAGCCCCATGCAGTCTCTCACTCCTTCCTCTACTAGTGGCATTTGAGAGAGAATTAGAAGGGTAAAAGGTAGAGAACTGATAGGTTGAGATATAGTTTTAATAAGGGAAAGTAAAAACTACATACACGAGCAAAGCAAAACAAGGAATTCATTCACCACTTTCCATGGGCAGGCAGGTGTTCAGCCATCTCCAGGCCATAATAAGTAAAGACAACCCAAGTAACTTTGGGAAATCAAACGCCATCACTTCAAATGTTCCCCACTTCCCTCTTCTGCCCCCTCGTTTATATACTGATCATGAAGTTATATGATATGGAATATCCTTTTGGTCAGCTGGGGTTACCTGTCCTGGCTGTGTCTCATCCCAGATTGTCATGCATCCTCAGTGTTCTCACCAGCATGGCAATATGAAAAACACAAAAAGCTTTGGCTCTTTGTAATCACTGCTCAACAACAACAAAAACATCTCTAAACTATCACCACTGTGTTCAGCAAAATCCAAGGTACAGCTCCATACCAGTCGCTGTGAAGAAAATTAACTTTACCGCAGCCAAAACCAGCACACCATTCTACTGCCTCATTTTTCAGATGGTTTCTGGTCTCTTTTAGTGTCACAGATGAAAGTCATAAGCCATACACTTCTTGAAAAATTATATTGCAACTCCTAGGGTCCTACTCTTGGATCATTATTTTCTTGTGCAATTAGTTTTAGATCACAAGGTGTATATGAAGACAATGAAGAAATTAAACTAGTCCAGATGATTCAGAAGCATCCCCTCAATAAGGGCCACACTGGAAGGCAGAGCATGCTAATGGACTAAGTTGAATTTTCTTTAGGGCAGATATGAAAAGCTGCTTCATAAACCGATTACCAAATCTGTGTTATTCAAAATTGATACAGATGGTCTTACCACCGTCTTAAATATATGGGTATTTTTAGGATAGTCCTAGCCTTTAAGATACACAAAATGACAAGCAAGTGCTTTAACACCTTCTCTCCACTGACTGGACAGGGAACTTGATTTGGGAACCCCAAATACTCAACAATCTAAACTGTGCTTTTGGTAGAAGAATTCTCAGTAATATCTGTGACTAAGTAAGGTGTCTATGGTAGCTGATCTGAATATTACAGACATTACAGGAAATGCTCAAAGAGTACGCATTTCTCAGTGTCTGTGGGCACCAAGTCCAGAATCCCAAAGCTCTATAACAAGGTAGTGCCAGAATGTTAAGAATCATGCCACTGAAAAATAAATAAAAAGCATTCATTCCCGCATTTTGGCATAAATATTTGTGTCAATTAAACAAGATATTCTGAGTAGCATAAATCGCCTTTATAGTTCTGTTTGGTTTGGTACTTAATCAGTTACTTTCCTGAGAACCGAATGCCCAACACAACTTCTTAGCCATCATCTCAGAGAAGTGCCATCAATTTGTAAGGTGAATTAGAACGCAAATCATGAACAGAGTTCAATACTTTTAGCATTAGTCCTTTATGAATCAAGACCCTATAAATCTTCATCGATATCTATATTAAACACTTATTGACCAAAATTTTATGAAAGCCTTTTTCACAAGGGACTAGTGTTCCCAATATGAATCTAGATCATTGGGAAAGGCACAGGCACTGGGTTATAATTTTCTAATTATCCTTATATATATAGTACTTGAATAAACAGATACACCTACACATATTTGCACAGATTGTGAAAAATCTGATTGTCAGATCATGTAAGAAGAGGGCAAAATATTGTATTTTCTGAATCATTATAATAAAATCATATTAAATATTATAATGAAAAAAAGCAACTTTTAATACACTTTAAAAGTTGGAATTGAAAGCGTAAGTGATAACACAAGAAACAGCATCCTAGTTACCTGCCTGCAAATCTTACTTCACTGCAAGTGTTTACAAGCTCGATTCACAAGCTAGAATGGTAAAAAATCTAGTCTAGTTGAAGTTAGGGGTGTTTTGTCTTTGATTTGCCTTGTGTGGAACCATAAGAGGTCTGATTAAGATCTAGCTGACCAACATTCTATATTATTATCCAAAGGCAGTAACATTGTCAATAATGAAAAACATGGCAAATCCAGATAACCAAATAACCCTAGGCAGCAAATTGAGGATATAATACAGGACTATTTAAACTTTAAACAAAATATTTGGGGATTTAGTTTTTAGGAAAATAATTATGTATCTTCCTAACTTCTCTGTTGTTGGGCAGCAGAGAAAGCTTTCTAAGTGGCTTTATGCCAATTTAGACAGCTCAGTGTTGAGAGAATCTGTGAGAAGTAGGTTAATCCAGATTTTTAGTTGTTTGATTATGTAATATCAACATAAAATGGTTGCATCAGGATTGAATGGCTATTTGAAAACTGCAGAAAATTGTTTATTAAGGATTTTTCTTCATTGCTCCAGCTTTATGGTAACTTAAAGTCCTCCTGAAAATAGCAATGCAATTTGGATTTAAGGTGTTGCTTGATACAAATACAGCCAGCCATCCAGAATCAAAACCAAACCTCTAACATCTACTTACTAAAATGGTATCAACTTTGAAAAAAAAAAAAAAAAAAAGAAGAAAAGAAAAAAGGCTGTCATTAACATTTCTATTAAAAAAAAATCCAAAGGTTTTATTTCTTCTCCAAATATAGCCTCATTTATGAGCTACTGTGCCTCTTGCATAAAAAGGTAATAAAAGATTTTTCCTTACAAAACAATGGGATTTTTTAAATAATACTACATGGGAGACACCTCAATAAAAATACAAATTTTGATTTATTTGTATTTTGCCAATTGATTTATTTCTTTAAAAATGTTTTAAAAAATTTTTCTTCAATGTTATTTAATGTTTAAATTGTATTTTAAATGTACTAAATATTAAGATCTTAAAAAAGCACAAGCTATTTAAAGCTTATAATTTTAAAAAATGAAATAGCTTTGTTCAACTTGAAATGTCCTTTCACCTTGTCAGTATAACAGAAATTTGTTTCCAAATGCAACAATGGTATTTTCCTTGACGTTATGGAACTGCTACTGCATTAAAACCAAAACAAACAACACCCCCAACCCCCCCATCTTATCTGTACTTAAAAAGATAAACTGAATCTAAACTTCATTTTTGGCCCCAGGATCTATCAGCCCTCTACATTTGTATCCTGTTTAATATGTGCCAAATAAAAGGAGTTCACTAGTCATCTCCATAGCTTATTGTATGTGCAATCTAATTTGATGTACATATAGTAGCAGAGTATCCTGTAGCAAGAAGAAAACTTTTGACCTTTCCTGCTTTTGGAGAATGCATAGAGTTGAGGATTCATCCAAGTTGTTCTGGGTACACATGACATGATGTATGGTGCTAGAAATATTCCTTACTGCAGCAATCAGGATGCTTTCATCAGTCAGTGGACACAGACTGACTGACCTTAACTAACCCAGTTGTTTAAGGGCAATATGTGACCCAAAAATGAACTTTTCTGCTATGAGAGAAACTAGTCTGCATGTGAAAAGGTTTGCTTTAGCTGTGTTTAGTTTCTGTTCAGAGGTTGGCTTTTATTTTATCTGCACCCATTCGATCATTAATGTGAATTATACTCTAGTTCTAAAAGTAGAAAAAAACTTCATCTATTTGACTTGTAATAATTTGGGTGTGCTTGGTTACATAAATCACCTACTGCTACCATGCTTAGATGGTCAACAATTGTCACGGAGAATAGAAGCTTTCAAATTGCATCTACTCGGAGATAAATAAGTGTTGCTCAGCAGAGGCTGTTTCACGCACTCACCCCATGATTAAAAACTTGTTGGTTAAAGATTTAAATGGGTTTAGGATTGACATGGTGTCACTATTGTGCAAATCCTTTGTTAAATATTAAATAACAGAAAAAATGTCTTAGGGTCACACAGTGTGTGATTTATGCGACAAAGCCCTTATGGACTGTGTTTGTCAAAGGCAGCTCGTAATTCTAGATTGCTTCACTGAATAGCAGAGAATATTTTTGTTGTGGTGCTGGATGGGAAGAGATTTGTTTTCTCGCTATATTCAGCGTGCTAAAGATTTCTCTCTCTCTTTAGACACCTTTCACATGAAGAAGCCAGGCCCTGGGGCTAAGCAAAAGAGATGGGGAGGGATGGGTGCACCGCCCGTGCATTAAGCCTCAGCTGATAACGGCTTTTTGATATATGCATGGTCGGGGACTCAATTAGATTGTCAAATAAAAGTAATAAAAATATGTCATTTTTCTAAACATTTTTTAATGTGTGTAACAGTCAGAAACTGTTTAAAATCTGAAGACTGTAGGCCATGTGGACTTTTTGAAAGACTTGCATTTGTGTATAACATCATCTCAGAATTATTCTTCTGGGAGTTTCTAAACAATTGTGTCTATATAAATCCCCATTGCTTTGTTAAAAAATATATATGTATATAAAAAGTAGGTAGTAATTTCCTTCCTCCACCTCCCCAAAAAAATATATATAAGTTACAGCCAGAAATTATTGCTTGCATTCTGTACTCTAGGAAATACAAAGGCAAATTCAAAAAAGACCTTGTCTCCTTTCTTTCTCTAAAACACAATTTATTGCTTTAAATCATAAAAATAAAACAGTCAAATGCTACATAAGAGACCCTAAGCAGAAATAAAAGAAAAGAAAAGGCAAAACTGAACTTCCCATAAACCCAAATCCCATACAGCACAGCTTTCTGCAAGAACATAATTAAATAATCCCTGAAGGACTTGTGGAGGAGGGGATAAGAATACATAAACTTTCCAACATGATGAAAGAAAAGACCCTGTTATTATTATTTGATTTTATTTTTAAGAAGGAAAAAACTAAAACCAACATACTTAAGGCAGTATACATGGGAAAAGTACTCCATGCTGAGCAAGTATCCATACAAGTCTCAACCTCAATACACAATAAAAGAGAAATTAAAAGATGTTTTTGTAATATAAAGTCTGCAAGCAGATTGTTTTAAAAAGTTCACATCTTCAGCATCAGACAAAGGCCTCCAGCTATGCAACAGGACTGTTACTGCTGTTCCTAGGCATTTCTTTAACATTCTTTTACTCTAGTCTGAGATCTGAGATGACATGGTAGAAACTTTTAGCAGTAAGTCTATTTTACAGGAGATTCTTCATTGGATAAGAACCTTCTTTGTTAAGATAGAAGTCACATACCTGTGCAAGGCTACCCATGTAGACAGGTGGTTTGGTAGAGGGACTTACTAGGAAAGGTAAGGATTTTTTGCAATAATTTTATTTTCTCAAATTAAAAACCAAACTATCAGTATAACATATTATTTGGAGATTTTAAAATTATATTTTGTCATTTTTCTTCAGTACGGTTCACTTTTGATGAAATCGTTTTCCTGAAGCAGAAAAATACCTCGGTAGGAAAACATATCGAGCACCTCTCAGACTCTAGAATTTTGCAAGGTAAAATCCTGATAAAGCCTTCTAAGTTTTGAACTACTTGAATCATCCCTCCTCACAGAGATGACACTGATTGTCTGCAAATATCAGAAACCATTAAAATATCTGGGAAAGTTGAGGGTATGTCAGAGGAAACCTGATAGGGTAAATTCTTGGTTTTGGCAATTCTTAATGCACAAGTTTAAGAATACAACTTTTTTTTCTTTTGTTTTTTGTTTGTTTTTTTTTCTTTTTCTAGGAGATGTAGGATGATCCTCTCATTTTAATTGAAACCCCATTAAGGACTTCTATCATATTTATTTGGGACTAGAGGAGAATATAGAGCTGTGCTGTGGTTTCTTTTAAAAATATTTCCAATAAGCACCTCTCATAAAGGAAGAATTGATTATTACTTGTACAGATGTCTAACAAGGAAAAAGTTGCTTTCTGGTGCTATTTGTCACTATAAAATTGGAAAAGTTATCATATAGAAAATGAAACCTCACTCTACTATTTATGATGGCAGGAAAAATTCAGGTTTAGGTTTGTTTGTCAAGCATCACAATTTCATTAACATCTTGCTTGGTTCACCTAACATAATGATAAATCCATTTGTAAGTTTTTCATGTAAGTTTAAAATTTTGTCTATAAAACTGCTTGTGATTTCATTGACTGGTACTACCTAAATTTGTAAGTTGGTCAGTCAAAGGTGGAGATTTACAAAAAGACAATGACAAAGGAAATACACTTCCTTTTGATTAACAACCTTAAGATGCTACGAAGAAGTTTCTTATGGGAATACACTGAATTGAGCTAGATTCTTCATGAAGTACCCAAACTTCCAACCTTCATAGGGCTGACTAATGGCAATCAGTCATTTTGCCTTTCTGTCAAATTGTCTCAGATCATGCAAGGCTGGGAGGACATACAGAGATATAGGACTGAATGTCTGGTTAAATTTAAAAAGAGTTCTCAAGCCAGAGGTAAGAAGGTGGATTCTTTATGTTCCTCCTGTGGCCTGGTTTCCAGCATTGATTTGCCCAGCCTTGATATTACAAGAAGTGTTTGTGAACACAAGGAAAAGGAATAGTATGATAGTTTCAAACAATTCTAGAAGTCCTCTCCTTTGCTGTGCATAGCCTCAGTGAGATGTACAGTAATTGTAAATGAAAATGGGGAAGAAAAATTAATCAGAGACCAATAAATATGGGCCGTCTTCCAGGATCCAAGATGACTTCGTAGCACTGGAAAAGTACAAGAACCCTTTGAAATTATTCCAACCTTAATAATCGAAGTGACACTAAATACAAATCAGACTCTGTGGACAGTTGTGCTTTTCCTGAGCCTTTATACTATGTTTAAATACCCTAGATATACATACAGTTGTTCCATTTTTACCCTCAGCTAAATTAGGTTAAATTTCAGTATTTTTAATTTAAAAGAACTTGTTTCTGGAGGTATATTGGTGCTGCTGCCAGTGGAAAGAAATCACACAGCAAATTGAAAAGTATGTTGAAGACATATATTTGTTCTTTGGTGTAACTGGGCTGTTTTTCTTAAGCACGGTACCAATATATTGTGTAGAGTTTGAACTGGAATGAAAATTAATACAATTCAACTCCAAATTAGATGCAGTATCATATGTGTTGTCAATTTATCTGAACACCAATAAAATTGAAGTGTTGAATGGAAGTGGTTTGGTGACTGTATGTGCATGTAAGAGTCAGCAAAATTGCAGTTAGCTGACTCAGCCAACTGCTTCTTGACACATCTCTATCTTTAGAATTATTGACACATCTCTAGCCATATGGAACTGTTATTTAAATGTTACCATACAGTCAGGCATAATGGCTACAGAATTTGTCTTTGGGTAGGCTGAAGAATTTGTATTATGATACAAACTGTGGTTTTCCTCCCTGTAAGGTCTGAAAGAAATTGTAACAAATCCTCCATTCTCATTGGCAGATTAATTTTAGTGAATGGTCTAAAGTCTTCATAAAATACCTATTTGGCATTACTTCATCATGGAGGTATCTATTTACTCCGAGACTGCCATCTTCCACCTGTTCTTAACTATGCTATTTCGGCAGGGGAAGGGAAGAAAGGAGAATAAAAAGGTTTTGTTCAATATTTCCTTGTTTAATGTTATACTGTGTTATTTTATAGCAATTTGTTACATGAGTTGATGAGAGCAAGAAACAGAGCAGTGCAATACAATTAAAAAAAATAAATTAAAAAATCCCTAAGGTGAAAGAGGCATGAAGAAGACCATGACAAACCCAGACCAACTTGGCAACTTCACTGTGCTGACATCTTTAACTGTTCCTTCACTCTCCTCCTCCTCCCAAAACCTGCAGAAGAAACACAGGCATCTAGGGCCAGATATCTCAAGATAGAATCCTAACTTGTAAAAATCTGATCCATAACTCCCACTATTGTATTTCCTTTTCAAATTCATTTTATAGCAACCAAGACTCCCTCAGAACCTGCTTACTTGTTTCATAAAAGCCACTTAGAGACACCGTGTAACTCCAGTGACTCAACACAGTGCCTCTTCAAGGTAGAAAAATCATGACACACTGCTCGTTTATATAACACAGTTCCACATTGCTGATTTACTTTTCTTGGCTAGGACTGAGTTATTGGATGGACACTAGGAGATGTCAAATGTACAAATTGCCTTACAGCTCAGGAGCCTGTGAAGAATCTTACTGAAGCTTCTAAGACCACATGAACTTTTGTGGACTTGTCAAGCAATCTGAAGACATTCAAGATGATATATAAATACATTGAAAATTGCACTGTGGGAAGAAGCACTAGTAAAAGGGGCAAAAAACCACAAAAATGTCCTTGGGAAACCAGAGCTGAAAATTTTATTAGGTGTGTATATTCATAACCTACCAGATGACTCTTTCCTGTGTGCCTCAGTTCTGTATCTCTTTTAAGATAAGTTAGCTGAATTGTAGTCTCCAGCAAAAGGAAATTCCTTCTCCCCACTCTAAACAGTACTTTGGAATTAAAGAAAATGTATTCACTTAGTAAAGCAGAATGTATGTACAAAAACGAACACAATGTAGATAACCCTGGTAAAAGTGTAGCTGGTTGACAGAAATAACTCCGTGCTTGTTAAAGAATCCCCACACAAACCTTCATCTTCAGCAGATATGAGTTTTACCAGCTTTATAAATTCATGTTGAAATAAACCCCAGGAAAAGGCACTAAGTTACTTAAAAGCTGGCAATTTTATTTGCAAAGTAAGAAAACAAAGAATATTTTAGATTCGCAGCACTGAACAATATCAGCAGCAATTTTAAATAGATTTTTATTTCATATTCCTGAATGTATATATTTTGAAATTAGATTTGAGGAATTTTATTCTGTCCTGTTAGCCTGGGACTGGTCATCTACTTGTGTAAACCAGTGCAAAAACAATGTTACAATGTTAATATGTACTGGTTGTAGACTGGGCATAAAACTTCTGTTCTCATCTTCTTTGATATGTTAACACCGAACTGACAAATCCTATGTAATTTTTCAGTACCATGACTTTTTTCTGTAAACTATTGCAGGGGAAATATTCACATTAATGTACTTAGTTTAATAACATGCTTTCAGTCTAGGTTAATGGAAATAGTGTATTCCTTTACTGAAATGTATATGTGACTTTTATGCTAATGAAATAAAGAGATTTACATGCACTAATTACAGTAAGGAGTATTACACAGGTAGCTGAGATACAAGCTGCACTATGCAGATCAGCCAAAAGTTGCTCACGCTTGATCTGCCTCACTGTCCAGTTATTGCTGTATAAGTGCTCTTTGAGGTGAGTGGAGATGAGAAGTGAGGTGAGTGCAGTAAAGAAGGATTAAACCTTCAACTCAAAACTGCCAGAGTCAGGTCACAGGAAAATTTTAAGGACTACAATCCAGATATAGCATAAGCAGTAAGAGTTATTAATACATACGTTACTGTCCATTTAAAAAATATGCATTGATAACTCTGTGGACATAAAAATTAATCGCTATGACACTCCTCAACCCTCAGATTTTAAAGGAGATGGATAACTCCTGCATCTATTTTACTTTTGGGGGGCTTTTTAAGTCAATATGATATTGGGGTCATATTTTCAAATCTTGTTTTGCTATCCTGTGAGTACAAGATCTGGAATAAAATCATTATATTGAAGACCAGGAAAATCTCCCATCCATAGGTAAAACACATAATAACAAGAAAAAGATGTAATTGTTCCTCTGTTTTATCATCCTACTTTTCTGAAATCAGTCCATCTTAACCAGAAACTGTGTGTTCACTTGTAATAGTCCCAAAATTCCTTTTTTCTTTTTCTTTTCTTAGTCACATTGAGAACTGATTTAAACATCACCAGCAACCAGAATGACTTGTGCTTCTGACTATATTCACCACATAGATATTTTTGTTTGTCTACATCCCACACCTTCCCATTTTGTTTGCCACTGTCTAGTTTCTCTGTTGTCAGAAACAACAAATTGTTTTCTGTGTACCTTTCACATGCCACCCATGATTTTACACAACTATATAAGATTCTCCTGGCTCATCTCTTTTATGAGTTGAACAGTCCTAGTCTAGCTTTCCACACACAGAAGTCTTTGATTCCCCTTGTCATTCTTCCCTGTACATCACTCGTTCTTCTGAATGCTAAATATTCCAAGGTCTACTAAAAAATATCTGCATTTTTTTATATAATAAAACTAACTTTATAGGATCTTTTCCTAGATGTCACTAGAATTTTTTTTGCTCAAATAATAGTGCATTAAGATAAACGTTATCACATCAATTAACTGTTTGATTTCTTTTTCATTTGTATAATTGAACAAATCTCATTAGGTTTCAGAATACTGATCATGCATAGATCATGCTATAATTTGTAATGTAGCCAGACAACTGCTAGAAATTAGGATTGAACTGAAAAATAACAAAATACACAAATCTTCAGGATTATGCAAATGAGATAAATTTTGAAAATCATATCTAAGTAATGCCAGGTTGGGTAAAGGACACAAACTAAAGAGTAAAATATATATCAAAGCGGAATAAGAAATTCGAAAAGTGAGAAGTGATAGCGCCAAAAGGTGATGAAAAAGTTCTGTGGTGTCATACAGCAGTGTAAATGCATGAGTGAAATTTTGATCAGCCTGTATGGGGGGGCATTATACTGCTGATGTTTGGAGGCAAAAGTATCACTTTTTGTATACTAAAGTAAATGTTACTTAAAGCAATTTCCTCAGCATTCTGTATTTCATTATTAGGGGGATTCTGAATCATGGTAGGAATTCAGCTAGAGAGTTAACAGTAAAGAAAACAAAGGCTATCTAAGACACAAGTAAATGGAGATGCAAGGGAGGTTAGCATGACAGCCATCTACTAATTGCTGAAGGCAATATTAGCACCCAGAAGAGAAAGAAAAATTTAAGATAAGTCAGACTTGGTAATAGGTTCCATTCAGTTGCACCATAATATCATAAGGCAAATTCCCTGTAATAGTTGCAAAGCAGACTGGCTGAAACACCGGCAAATGTATTCTCAGGAACAATGCTACAGTCACATGAAAATACGTATTCCTGCTTTACCCTCTGTATTATTATCTACAGTCTGCCTCTTTCACATAAAAAATAAATAGGCTCCATATCTCAGAACTAATGGATCCCAGATTTTTCACAAGGATTGAGGTAGTTCACTGAAAAGCTCTCATTTCCCTTCTACCGAAAAAAAAATGGGAGAGTGCCCATGACAAACTGAGGTCCTCTTTATTTTCTGCCCGTTGTCATCTGAAGTAAATCATCTCAGTAGGGAAGCAAACTGGGAGTCTAATATTCTGCCTAGGATCAGATTTCTACCTTGGCCTGATAAACTTGCTCTCTCCTCCAGCATCCACTCAGTGTCAGCTCTCAGGAGCCGACTAGGAAATTGCCTCTTTGACACAAAACAGCAATGCGCTACCAAAGTCTTCTCTACAGTGCCACTGACATGACTTTCATTTTAAAGTGGTTCCTGGAGATTGCACCAAAATGTACCTGGAGGTGGAAAGAGTGTTAACATTTAAATGGCAATAGCATTCTAGCTATATACAAACATTAACCAATGTATCTTTGTCCATTCCCGCTTGCCTACCAAGCTGTCCCTTTTCTTGGCTGAGATATGTCATAGAGATTTTTACCGGACAGAGAAGTTTGTTGAGCCAGTAGCAAACCTAACCACCTCCTGCCTTGAACCTTCTCATAATCAGCTTTCAGGACCCTATTCAGAACAAAAACCAACAGTGGGCCCTCAGTTTCTTTTCCCATATGTCCACTCATCACAGTGTTTCCCTTTTGTAGCAAAGACAGAGAGAAAAATGATAGCCATAGAGGCAGAGGAGTATCAACTGCTGTGGATAAATCAATCCATCACAAAAAAAAAAAAACCACAATTCTGCCATGAAACTTAATCACTAAAGGTCATGTCGGGGAGTGAGGAACAGATTAAATTAGCATAGTATTAGATATGGAAAATGATTTCTGTCAAAATCATCTTTACCACAATTATAATATGTTAATTACGTATTTCATTAAGGAAGTTGATTATGGTTCACAGATGAAATCATGCAGACGAAGACACCTGGAAGGAAGCACTAGAGCCTGAAGCCTCTTCTCTCCCTCTCTCTCTCCCACACATACGCACATGCACTCACACACACACACACACACACAATTAGGTACTCGCACTCTTATGAAGAAAAGATTTTACTTCAAAGATTATTAAAGTGCAGCTGTGTCTGGTTAGGGCAGAAACTCAGAGAAATAAAGGAAAATGTAGTAGGGTACATTCATTTTCCTTGTATCAATACTTAGAATGAAGTGTTCATTTTAAGGCTATAACATCCTCTGCCTCTGGTGACATATTGGTGGCATCTAGTACAGTGGGTAAAGGATTTCAGCACTGACTAATGAGATGGTGGCTGTTTTTTTATAGGGAACAGACCATTTGGCAAATTTTAGCCAAGCTATTTGAAGGACATATCAGCGACCATATGAATGTCATACAATATCTTGCCCTTAGAAGTGGTTGCAGTCCATTTACAAAGAGTTTGGCTACACTGTTGCTGTGTAAAAGTTACATCAGTCAGCAGTTACTTGTATAGTTTCTTATTCTTCTTTTCCAAATAATTGTTTGAATTGTTTGCTCTATTTAGTGAATTAAGCAGGCTCTTTAGTGATTTGAAAACACGGCCTCCTTGTTTTGACTAGAAACAATGCAGTCGAGTCTCAGCTGAGAGGTGGGGACACGAATTTTCACGTGTGTGAGTCTGTGTATGTGTGCGTGTATGTG
>VXBA01002403.1:949022-1061522 GCA_013399895.1 Serilophus lunatus | reverse complement strand
CTGAGACATGAAATATAACAAGGTCTGTTGCAGATTAAAACAGGATCCAATAAAGAAGACATATTCAAAAATATAATACTGCCCCTTCAAATCAATAAATAAAGACAAGCATTTCATACACTAATGCATATATCTATGGCCATTATAAATTAGCTGCTTGCCAGAAAATACACTTCTTAGCACAAGTGCCATTATTTAAAGTTGTCTGTTTAATGCACACTTAGTATATTTTCTCATCCAAAGCTGCACTGCATAATTAGACAACATCCATTCTTAAAAACTAAAGTAGATGCCAAAAATGTAATACATAAAGCATGACGTTTTACAAATTTACATCTTCAAAAGTTATGTGTGTTTCAGACAGAAAAAAATTGCAAAAAGATCACTATATTATAATGGCCTGGGTTTCATCTTAGCTTGCTCCATCTGTCGACTGGCAGTAATGTAAGTTATAATGTACTCATTCTTATTCAACTTCAGTGAATGGGTATTTTCCAGGGTAGTTCTATTAAGTGGACAACTAGATAGGTGTCTTAATAGTTTGCTGAATTATGATTGTTTAAGCCTCAGTTAGATCAATGGGTTGATTGCTGGTTCTTTTCCCAGAAGACATTTATTGTCTTCTAAGGTGAACTCAGATTTCTGTCTGTATTCCCAGCATGGATGTGTTTCTGGCAACCTATTGGTCATATACAGCATACTCTCACCTTTTACACTTGGGACCCCTTGGAAGCAATCTCTTACCCCATCCCACCCAGATGGGCAAGGGTATTTGTCTCCTCCTGTCCTTTTTTTTTTTATGGCAGTATGGAGCAGCCAGGCTGGTGCCAGTTCCCTTGGCAAGAGTTGTGACAGTTGCCTTAGTGAGAACTATTCACTTATATTCCTTCTCCTGTGCAACAGGTTGCAACTGGTCAATCAGAAAGAGAAGGAAATTGTGGACCTGCTGAGCGATGCAGGGGAACCTAGTGACAAAGGACATGGGAAAGACTCAATTCCTCAATGCCTTTTTTTCCTGAGTTCATTGGCAAGGTTCACTCTCAGCCCTTTCAAATACCTGTGGCTGGCAAGTGTCCTGTAGAGTGAGGTACTGCCTGTGGCAAAAGTAGACTATGAACCAGTTTTGTGGACAAGGCAAGTAGGAAGCAATGGGATCAGCTAGGCATGTGATGTTCCAGAGGGAGCAGGCCACTCTTTCTGTGGGAGAGGTCTCTGTCCATTTTAAAGAATCAAGGAGATCAATGAAATGGAGAAAGTTCTGGGAAACTACAAGTAAGTCAGAGTAATGGCACCCCCTTGAAAGATTATGGATCAAGACTTGTAAGCACTCATTGCTAAGTGCACAGAGAACAGAACAATGGAACAATATGCTGCGATTTACCAACGTAAATTATGCCTGAACAATAGGCAAAATTATGATCTTTTGTATTAAGATGTCTGGCTTGGTAGATAAGGGGAAAGCAGTGAGTGTCATCTACCTCAACTTTAGTGTAGTCCTTTGGCACCTTCCCCGTAATGCCACTGCAAACAAACTGGTAAGATACAGACTGGAAGGAAGATTGCACATAGGCAAAAAACTGTCTAGACTGTCTACGCTTAAAAAGCAACGATCAGTGTTTTGAAGACCAGGTGATGGTTGGTTACTGGTGGCATTCTTCAGAGACTGATACTGAGGCCTGTGTTCTTTACTGTCATCATTAAAAACCTGAGTGATGGAACGGAATGGGCCACAACTTTATTAGGATTCTGGATGACACCAAGCTGGGGGTGGGCCAGGGCATTGTGGTGAGGGAGGCTGTCAGTGGAGACTGGCCATAAATAGGCTGCAGAAAAGGACTGAGAGAAAACTCAAGAAGTTAAAGAAGGCAAATGAAAAGCCTTGCATCACAAGTGTAAAAACTGCAATGATACAGGAAAGCAGGTGACTGGCCAGATCTGTTACAAAATGGTAGCTGTGAATCCTGGTGAGCAAGTTCAATGTGAATCAAAGCAGTGGAGGCAAGCAGCGATAGGATAAGTGTAACCAGTAGGTCAAGGAAAGTTATTATTCCCTGATGTTCATTCAAACTTTATGAGATAGCATCTGAGTAGTGATCAATTTTTTGGCCCTGTTGCACAACAAAAACAGACAATATGGAGAAAGTCTGGTAGAGAACCACTAGGCTTGTAAGAGGCTTGAGTAGCAGCTGAGAGAATGGCACCTGGTTGACAGATGAATCTATTTGATAACTCTACTACCTATCCAAGGTTATTGAGGAGGTGGAGCTACACTGTTCCCAGTGAGGACTGGAGGCAATGGAATCAAGCAGCAGCAATGAAAATTCCAATGAAATACACAGTAAGCATTCTTTCTGATGAGAGTGATCGAGTACTGGCCAAGTTTGCCCAAAAGCTATGAAATCTCCATCCTTGGAGACATACAGAACTCAACTAGATAAGGTTGCTTCTAGCTTTGAAGTTGGTCTTGCTTTGAGCAAGAAGGTGGACTAGATGACCTCCTTTGGTTCTTAATTGTGCTGTGATTTAAGTTGCTTAATATGGTTACTTCAGGCATCATTATTTAAGAGCTATCATGGAGAATAAAACCCCCGACTCCTGACCTGTCCCATTTTTTCCTATTTCCTCTATGGTCCATGGCACCTTGTCTCTGCTTCTTGTCTCACTGGCAGCCAGCTTCTGCCTCTCAGCAGCTTTTGCATGATGCCACAGGAGAGCAAAGGCTAGTGGGCCGCACAAGCTAGCCAGCATGCCAGGAGTCTTTGTACTTCTGCCTGTTAATCACAAGGTGCTACTGAGGTGTGTGAGCAGGCCACTGTGCCAAGAGCCTGTGCATCAGCCACACAAAGAGAAATGAGCTAGCAGGAGGCAGCAGCAGATTGCAGAGATGTGTCCCAGTGTTGACAGGGGAAAGGTCTGGACCACCCACAGCAATTAGTGCAGTCAAATCAGATGCAGCAGCAACTAGTTAAACCAGAGCTTGTTTTCTCACCTTCCTACTGGCCTGGTCACTCCCCATACACCTTGTCATGCAGGCAGTCTCATTTCTTATTGGGAGGGGAGTGACAATCACAATATGTTCTATTATAATAATTAAATGTCCTATTCTATTCTATTCTATTCTATTCTATTCTATTCTATTCTATTCTATTCTATTCTATTCTATTCTATTCTTTATATTATTTACAATATATTACATGACATCGTGTTATGTGCTTCTCTTGAGTGGCTTTCTCAATCTGGAAGTCTCCATGCTGCTACCATGTTTTGCTCTCTGCAGGTGTCCACCCAGCCCATAAAATGTCTGAAGAGCTGAAAAAGCCTCACACTTCCTGTAAGTGTAGAAAAATCTTTCCAGAAGATTCCTTTCAAGGAGACAAGGGTTTATGTCACCCAGAAAGCTTTTCCTCCTGAGAAAGTGACATCTTTCCCAGGTATGCTCTTAAATGTTTTCTCCTCCTGCATGCCAGAGCGGCTGACTCCCTGATATGAGAGAAGGTAAGTTCTCGCAGACATGTTTGAAGGTTTCCACAGTGGTTGGGCAGGAAAATGATAAAAGCACTGAGAAGAACATGGTGCATGTTTTCCCCAGCCCTGGTGCTTGCGTCATCATGTTAACATTCTGGGCTTTCAGATATAAATTTCCTTAAATCCTTCCACTGCCCGATCCTGGGGGCAGTCTTTCTTCACATTCTCCCTTTCTTTCCTCCTATGCAGCACAACAGAATTCAATAAGCATCTGAAACTGAAAGTGGGTGTCCTAGCTTCAATAGCACAAGGAATGAGGTCAGAAAAGAAGCTGTCTGTTCATAACCTTCTCTTTGCTCTAGCAGAGACTCTAATGTTGGAGGAGAGCAGTGTGGAATGGCACAGCTGGATCCTTAGTAACTTTTACTTAAGGATAGATATCTGCTTATATCTGAGGCAGGGGGATCTCTGTCATGATGGATTCACCCCAGTAAATCAGCATGGCACTGATTTGTAAATGGTTGGTCTCATCTACTGTATTTCTCTCTGAAAACGGAGTTTGTGCTAAGCTGCTGGAGCCCAGCCTCACTTTCCTCCAGCCACTCACTTCCAAAAAATTATTGAAATTGCCTCCAGCCCTTGGATGTTAGTGGTATTTTTGTTTTATGTCTTTCCTAGCAAGTTGACACAACTTAACAATGTTGGTCTTGTCACCAGATTATTCTTCTAAATGAGACAGTTATTCACAGTGAGTCATTGAATATTTCACAACATGGTTACAGTAGCTGCTCCGACAGGTACCTGTGTATAGATGAGAGTGTATGTACTGTCACAGCACTGTCAAATAGGAGATGTTTGCTCTACCTTTGTTTATACAAACACTCGCCCCCTCCTCTCCCTTGCTCACAAGCTGCCCTTTAATTCTCGCGGCACCATCTTTCCACCTTGTTTCTTGAGTAGATGCACAAGGATAGCCCTAACACTGCTCTATGCCCTCAATTTCTTCAGGTTTTCGGGGACAATACATTTTATTAACATTGTGCAAATGGAGATGTGGAGATGTGACATACACAAGTGCATATGAATGCATGTGTGTGTGTGAGAGTGCATGTCTGTTTGTGTAAGTCTACCGTAACTCCCTGGTTTGCCCACGGTTTAGGGAATAAGAGCCTAAGTGAAGCTCACTCCCAATTTTTGATACATGTTAGTGATCAGAAAGCCTTGTTTATCATCTGCACTATGTGGTAGGGCATCAGAACCGAACCACTTAGCTTGTTTGCAAGGTGTTTTCTCTCCTTTTCAATGTCTGTGATAATATCAGCCTCTCAGATATGACACCATTTTAATTCAAATTTTAAAAGTTCGTTGAGGTTCACAGATACACGTTTTAATTGAATATAAGCTATGCTTATAAGAATTTGCAATTTGTTTGTGGTTTGGGTTTCTTTTTTCTCCTTTTTTGTACTCTTGAAAAATAAATGTCCCAAAACTAGTTAAATAGCATTAAAGTCTGAGCAACAGCTAAAGGGCCTCTATTCTCTGTCACCTTCTCAGCAATACCCATAAAAAGCTGGTGTAGAATGGCATCATGCAGCTCTGCTAGTACTATACACTCATTTTGCACAGAGTGAACAGACTACACAAGGTGCAAGGCCCAAAGGCCTGTGTTTCTGCCCATTTGGGATATGCTCTTTGCATCAAATCTTGAGATTTCTTCCTTTTATTAAAGTAAACCCAAAGGGGTCCCCTAGAGGCATAGCCAATATTCACTCCTTGTGGGCTCACAAATCCTGGATTAGCCCGTGGCTGTTCCCAGGGAAAGCATTTGTTAGTGAAGTCTGAGCTAGTGTTAGGCAGGTACTGTAATGGAGAAGACCTGCTCTGACTGTTTATTTATCTGAATTAGTTGCCTCTGGAATGCATATTTGTGTACCCCCAGAGTTTCAAACCCCATCATGCTTATGTCCTGAGATATGCCATTTATCTACAATTTGGTTTTCTTTCACGTTACTAGTCAAGAGGATCTAACACTGAAACTATTCTCTGATGATTTCTCCCAGCTAGTGCACAGAGACTCTGAAGATGGGAGATCTTCCAAATTATCAGTCCTTAAAAGGGTAACATTTTCTTTTTTTAAATGCTACATTTCAGTTTCACTAGGGGAAGCAGAGGGAAAGACTGGTAGAAAAACAATTATTAAATCTCATCCTGAAATTACCCTAAATCTGTTAATGCCCTCCTTTGCAGCAAGACAATGCTGAATCCCTAGCAGCTTCTACAGCTTGCTTCTTTGCAAAGGTTCTCTAATGGTAAATTGAAGCAAACCAAAAGCCCATCACCAAAACTCATCTGAATTCCAATGTTTACACTTGACTTTCAATCCAAGTCTAGATTTAAAGAAGACTATAGAGGTCTCCTCATTTACAAAAATATACTTGTATGGCTAAAATTAATTAAAAAGCACTTGAACAAACTATTATTAACAAATTCAAATTTAAGTTATCATCTGGCTTTTCTGGCACTCTGATGATGAAAGATTCAAGATTTAGGTATTACAGATACAGAGATGTCTGTCATAAGTAATAGCAATTATTCTGTTGTTATTAATGTGCCTTACACCTAGACTCTTTAACTAAGATAAGAGTCCCACTTACTGTGCATACAGTCAGACACATTTTGTTTGCCTCATAATTGGAGAAGAAAGGCAAATAGATGGGACCAGGAAAAAAACAAAAAAAAGGAAGGCACATAACAGGATCAATCCTGAGCTTTTCAGAAGACATTTTTTAGAGAAACCTGAAGTATTCTTGAATTGCTAAGAAATATTGAGAGCTTAACTCTTTTATCTCTCTGAAAACCTCATCCTGACAGACTTCTCTGAGGTCATACAGGAAGCCCATGGGTGGGGCAAAACCTGTCTGAGGACAGCAACCAAACATGAATCTCCCAAATGTTTTTGCACAGAATCAATGTTTCTTCATACAAAGAACTGCATTTTGAGCTCATGTCTCACTTAGATTAAAGAGCACTGGATAAACATCTATCCTTGTTTACCACCACAACCATGAATTTTTAAGGTTAGTCATCCCTGAGACCTGGAATGGCTCATTCACATGAGGCAGAAATATTTCATTCAGCTTTGCACTCCTAGAAGTCTGACACTCCTGGGCGATGAAGCTCTTTTTTCCTTTCTTTGCCTTCTCGGTGAGTGATCTTGACTGCATTTCCACCAAAAGAGAGATGCAATATCTCACAAAGTGGTGCACTGCATGTTTCTGCCGGCATTCATTGGCTGTGCCTCGCGTGTAGGGCAAAGGCTTAGCCTCTAAGATTTGTTGGCAGCATCCTGCTCTTTGTTCTTCAGAATGTGAAAATAGTGTAAATAGCAGCATCTGCAATTGCTCCTGCTGCTCTGACTGCCAGCCAAGTCAGATTCCCCTCCCCTCAGAGACCAGTCCACATGCTGCACACAGGACTGGACCAAGGAGGAATTATATGTGGTGACAGTGCAGCCTCAGGAGTGCCGTGAAGAATACGGGCCATCAGACAGGAAGGCAGATAGACTGCCTCCGAGTTCGGCTACTCCCAAATAAAATTCAAAAAAAAAAATCTCCTCTACACATCATAAGCCTTACATACTTTTTTAGGAATTTTGTGTCCAAATCTATCTTGCTACCAAAAATGTTTTAAATAAAGGGAGAGAATAATTCACTCACTGTTTCTCTTGTTCAAGGAGAGTTCTATTCCAAAAGCAACTAACCTTTGTGCCATGATCCTATACCTTCCCGTCCAGATTTGCACACTGAACTAGTTGTGACAGTTTAGAGATTTCTGCAGCTGGGTTCAGGTTCACTGTTTTTCTGTTTATATAATGCTTTTAAGCATTTTTAAATGTGCATGTAGAAACAAAGGTTTAGGAATGATGAAAAATGGTTAATGATTTTTTTTCCACCATATATTCATATGCACATAATATACATCCATGCTATATAATATATATATCTGTCACAGCAGATTTTTTCCCCATTCAGTTCAGGTTGAAAATAGAATTAAGTCCTTTTTCAGGTGAGAAGCAATTAAAAATACCTGTTTGTCTTTTTGAAATCTGCAAAAGAACAGAGATGTGTTCATCCATGCTCTGCAACAAGAGAAGCTGGCAAAGAGCCCTGGAGTAAACAGCATGTCCCAGAGAGATGCTGTTGAAGGAAGGGTTCTACAGTCTACTTTCTGAACAGCCCTCTCAGGCAGTGCCACCCCAAAAGCAAACCCTTCTCATGCATAAAAATGGCATAGCAAGGTCAGTGACAGAGATAATTGTCAAAGTATCTTGTAGACAGGCAGCTGGCTGGACTCATAGGTAAATGATGGCAAGATTAATGTCTTAAATTTTTCCTCCCAACCCCACAGAAATAATACAGACAGATACACACACACACACAAAAAAATTCTAAAGATACACATGGACACAATTTTTGTGGGGGCTAAGCTGTGATTTTACACCATTTTTTCCCTTACTTTATCTAACTAAGACAATTTCCCTTCCCTCTTTTGTACACTTTGAGAGATAGATTGGACATAAAACCAAATTTGTAAAAGGATTCAAGTTCTGCCTTGGCTGTATGGCAGCTGTCCTAAGCTGATGCTTCATCATGAAATTCTTATTTTGCACTTTAAGCAAAGCATTAATTATCTTTCTAAATTATGTTTCAAACCTTTCCTCCTTTCTCTCCTAATACAATCTTTCAACTCTAAACCAGCAGCATAACAGCCACATCTATCTTTGGAGACCTGAGCTTCCTTGTGAGCCTAGCTCAACACTAAGATTCACAGTTTTCAACTACATTACTCGCCTGTATTTATTTTTTTATTTCCATCATTCCAGCACATGCCAACCTCTACCACATAAAATGCTTGGCTCAGAGGAACAGACGTATACAGCTGCACTGTAATTGTATATAAAAAAAAGGCACACTAATAACTCTTCAGTGCATTCAAAAACTCCGCTTGCTGCAGAAGTCTGGGCAGATTGGCACATGGTGCAGAGGCATAGATTACACAGTGCTTACTGGTTAAAACTGAACTATACAGCCCAAATACACTCACTTTACATTCAGGAAAATTAGACTTTTTTTCTTCTTCACAAGTGGACTTTAACACAGCAACACTAGAATATTTGAGAGAAGCCAAGTGTGCAGTATGTAAACGCAGAGGATTGCAACAGGAACCTAAATCTAAGAGCTATGTTCTTTTAGTAAGAGGGAAGAAACACCCTATGGGAGAAGGAACCAATCAAAACAGCTCAGATTTTTAATGCAAATCACTCATGCATGAGTTACAGACCAATTGCTCTTTGTAGAAATTATCTAGCCAGTAGTTTTGAACAGCAAGTCCATTTTTCAGGAAATTGTGGACTGCTCTTTGGGACTAAAATTACATTAAAAAGATAGTTTCTTTCAAATTATTCACCTAAGTGTCCCTATGTGCAGTTTGAAGATATCTTTTCAATGTTAAAACTGCACAGAGTAACTGAAAATCATATTGAAAAGTAGTGTTCCTATTTTATTCAAAGATTATCACATTTGCAGTACAGAACTAACATTCACAAAAGCAGGCAGAATGGCACATGCTGTGAGCATATCACTCCAGCTTAAAAGCTTTAATTCACAAAAGTTGGTCTATTGAGGAAAAAGAAATGTAAGCACTTGCCTAACTGGGAGTGTTTTAACTGCTTTCCTAAATAAGGAGAGATTGAACACTTAAGTGGTTTCCCACACCAAGAGATTACACCTCCAACAAATTTACAAATTAATTTTGAATCTAATTTAGGGAAACAGGACTGTGTCTGCTCGTCCTCTAGATATGTTCTCCTTTCTCAGCCACACATGGGCATTAGCCATCAGCTGTGCACTCAGTGGTTATTTGACCCCCTGAAGGACCAGGCTGGGAGGGATCACTGCAGAGGTTGGTTCCCTGGCTGCACCTGTTGCACACCACAAATGCATTAGCAGGGCCAGCAAATCAGTCAGCCACAACCTACCCTGCAAGCTGCAGGGGGCTAAACTAGGGGAGACTTTTGAAAAAACACATAATGTCTCCTCTAGAGCTGCAATGGTAGCCTCAATTTTTTTTTCTGGTGTGCTGGCAAGGTGGAGACACGGAGGAATCTTCTTCATGTTATTTGATCCAAGGTCTACTAAGGGAAAGAGGACCCACAGCCTTGAAGACCACCAAGGTGTGTATATCTGGAGGGGAGAATCTTTTCTTTTGTGGGTCTAAAGGTGGAGCAGTGCAGATATACTAGTTGCAGCGAAGGATGTTAAGTGCAAGAGAGGATTGAACATGCTACAGATACATCATAAAAAATGAAGTACATCAGAAAAAAGAAAATATACATACACACACAAAAAGATTCCAAGCACATTTTTGTTCCTATTAATGATAAACACATTGGCTGAGAATATATTTTCCTGTAGCTTTTGGATTTCTCTAACATTTTCAAACATTTAGGGTACAGTCTGGAAACTAAACTGACAGACACCACCCTTGAGCGATATTGGCTTGCCACTGACCTCGTGCACCAGTCAAAAAGAATAGCCTGTTCCATCTTTTACCTTGGCACGTGACTTCAAAAAAATCAAACAAGCGTTTCTCATTACACTTATTAAATTTGAGTATGGCTTTTTATTAATTGACTGAGGTAAAACAAAACCCTCTCGCTGTAAAACATAATTATTTAAGCTAAAGTGCTGATGACTTAAAATGTCATGTTATAGCATATAATCTATGCTAAAATGAAAGATAGAAACACCTCCTTTGGCCTTATTGCACTGAATTCACTGCATTTGTTATGACCAGAAAAGTGAGACTTAAGGGGAATGCAGAATATGGGTGTTGTGTTTTATCAATCACCAGCTGCCAAGGCTTTCCCTACTCCTATAGAAACAGCCTATCAACAAGCTACAGCAATAGGGAAAGCCTTCCAGGGCCATGTCTATGACTAATCAAAGAGTAGATCAAAGCATTTACCTCTTACATAGAAGCAGCACAGTAAGATTTGCTTTACGTACGTCCCCAAAGGTATCTGTGGCCTGGTGGGTTTCTTGCAATCCTTTTTTTTCTCAAGCAGTTTCTAGTTTTCTGGTGTAGTTTAATTTGGAGGGGGAAAGGGCTTCCTAATAATAAATAATTCATCTATCATACTTATAGCTTAGATTTATGAATCGACTTTGCTTCACCAAAGAGCATTGCAAATGACTGGCTAGTTTGTCCCTTCTGACTTTTGCTGTGGAAGAGGAAGCTCATTCAAATAGTCCAGAAATCTGTCAGAGGAGGAGGGAGCTGATCTTGGCACTGTCATTCTTCCTTTTGCCTGTAGTTCGAAGGACAGCTGCGTGTATGAATTCTGCCTGACTGGAGGTCCACTGCGATTTGGGGCTGAGAAGGAGCTCACGGAAAATGTGTGTCCTGGGCAGTTACAAACCCAGGAGGATCAACATTATATGTGGCATAAATGTCTGATAAATCCACATGGGAATACACATGCAAGTAATGACTTGGCTTAATCAATAGCAGCTGCTAGATTCATTTTTACGCTATTGTATCTCATGAGGGCATGAGGTGTTTTGGCATGTAATGAGGATCTGTGGTAAGAAGCGTAGTTTGGGGAAAACATAGTAAAGGGCCTCAGACCATCTCCAAATGCATCAAAAATTTGTGGGGTATTACTGCAGTCTTTTAATGTTAGCATCCTCGTAAATTCTGGGGCCGAGGTGGAGGTGCCCAAGGTTAAATCACCAGAGACTAATGATGAGAATTGCGCAGCCTCACCTTTATGCACCTTCCAAGCAAGGCAGAATCAAAACTCTAAATTATGCATCTAGGCTCCCCTTCAAAATAGAAAAGTCTGCTGCCTGAGAGTGGCTTGTCACAAGCTGACACACTGAGCCAGGAACCAGTAGGAAATGGTTTATCCAGTTAGTCTGTAAGGAATAATTAGCATCGGGACTAGTCCTCAGGTTTCTTTTTATCCTGCCAAATGCTTTAACCAAGGGTTAGCGAGTCATTGATATTTTTTCCCCTGCTTTGTTTTTTCAGTGTGGTTTTCCCACTCTTGCTGCTGAATACCCCTTCTCTGGTCAGGGCTCCTCTGCAGGAGGGCGAATGAGCTAGACTCAACCCGGTAACAGAGTTACCTCAATGATCATATGCTCCAACCCCCAAGCTGTTGGACAGAACTCTGCTTGTAGGAGAGGTAGCTGAGTGATGGGGAGGAGAAACAGCTCCTTTTTCCAGGGAGCTCTAAATGGAGACAGATATATTACGCATGCACTGAAACAGTAAAACATTTTCACAGAAGCTATTTATCATAATATGAAGACATGCCTTAACAAAAATTCACTTGTGGAAAGCTGGTAGGGTCTTACCAGCACTCTGCCCCTTTCCTTCTTCATATTCTGTAGGGTAAAGGTATAGCAAGAAAAGACATCAAGAAGGTTTGTTTGGGGTTTTTTCCTGACTTGACACTGCCTCCTAAAAGAGTATTTTCAGTTTCCCCTGTATTTGAGATATTGGTGTTTGTTTTCCATTGCTGCTCTTGGCATTGAAAGGAGTTTACTCCAGTGGATCCTTCTTGTGTCAGAATTGAGTTTCACAATAAACACGGAGAAGTGGCATCCTAAGGAAAAGGGATTTCACTATGAAAAGGTGTCTGTATTGGCAGTGTTCACTGTCCAGTCCTTCACCAGTCCAGTTCATCCATTTATAGAGCAAAAAGCATGGGGTTTCATTTTAATCCCAAAGGTATATAACCCACAACTTCTATGAAATTTCAGTTTGCAGTCAAGAAAAGGCAAAGTTAAAACTTTTCCAAGAGTGTGTGCATATGGACACCATGGACCTGTACACACACCTTCCATAACATAGGTTTTCCAGGCACCTATTTAAGAGCCTACCTTGGGACCAAGACCGGCTGCTAAAGGCACAGCAGAAACTCAGAGAAGAGCACTTCTTCCTCAGTGGAGCTTGGAGCCATGTTCACCACGCTCCATGAGCTCTACAGAGCATGGAGTTTGCCTTATGGAGGGCTGAGGGAAGGGCTAGGGAACGAGGCACCCTAAGCAAGATAACAAGGAAATCATCTGTGTGATAATATGACCTACAAGTTCAGCTGAAACCATCTACCTTTTCTCCCCAGAGCAACTGGTTTCTCCACGCAGCCAAAACAGCAACAGATCTCCTGTCAGCATTGACCTCTTCAAATGTTGACAGCATTGGTTTAAGAACATCTGTGTGTATTTGCGATAGGACAGCAGTATTAGATCTGTCGCAGTAATGTCTGATGCATCCAGAACAGTCACATGTAAGCACCAAAATGACATTGTCCTTCTTCTTTTTTTTTTTTTTTTTTTTTCTGGTAGGGGAAGATCATCCAGAATCAACTCAGTAAAAAGAATTGTCATAAAATCTCACACCATTGACTTGTAAATGGAATTGAATCTGTGGAGTCTATATAATGATCCTATCAAAAAGGGAAGGAGCTATCACATTCATATAACAGATGAGATACGAAATGACTCCTATGGCAGATGAACACCCCAGAGGTATTTTGCTTTATTCTACTCACTGCGTTTATATCTGCGATTTCTCTAATTTTAGTTATTTTTTTTCCTCAGGACTCAAGACAAGAACAGAAAGACTTTCTTTTCTTTCTTTTTCCCCTTTTTTAACAAATAACCTCATACAGAAGTCAATAATATAAATACTTATGATTCCAAGGTCAGTGCTGGGGCTTTATTAAAACTGATTTTTCACAATGTATTTCTCTGCTGTTGCCTCTGCTGCTAGAAACCTTCCAGTCATTTCCCCTTCCCTATAGCCATCATTTGGGTCGCTGAGAAGTTAAAGTACTAGCAGCAGACAGGGGCCAAGTAGTAAGTAACAGGCTCACCTTCCTCACTAAAGAAATTGCCCTGCTTAGGAAAATCATATGCAAAGCCCTCCTTCCTCCCCTTGTAACCCTCACACATTCCTTTACATCTCTTACCTCCATCCTTTTCCCCCTTCTCCCCCCAGCCCCCTCTGCTCAGCATTTTGATTAGTGACTACTTAAAATAATCAGAACAGCCACTTAACTGGGAGTCTCACACTCACACCTGAAGCTAAAACACAGTGTCATAAAAATGAAAAGTCATCAGAATCGCTAAGACTGCCGTTTGCATGCAGCTGCCAGTAGAATATATTCATACAGCCGGGATTGTGCAGTGCTGCTGTTAGTCAGCACGAGCTGGATTAGTACACAGACTCTTGTATCACTGCCCTCCAGGGATTCACACACTGGGTTTAATTAGGGTTTGTACCTGGTTCTGCTTCAGAGAGATGCTGAGTTAAGTGCAGCCCCAGTGTATTGCGCTGGATGACCTCTGCCTATATGGAACATGTTCCTGCCGTGGCATACACAACACACATGCACATCCCTCACTCACATTCTGTTACTCCTCTTTTATTGCCGATACTACAGTGCACAAGCTGGAGGGTACTGGTCAAACCATGTGCTTTGTACTTATTAAACCTTGCTGGCCACAGGGAATGAAATGAGCCAGGGCTCATTCGTAGGAAGTGTTGTTGGCACTCTCTAATTGTATAGAACAATATAATCCAGTGTGATGTAATGAAGATCTATGGAGAAAAACAGCCTTTTCCACTGAAGAGGGTGCCAATGCATTTTAATTTTTATTTCATTCACTGACAGATTGAGAGATGAAAAACACAATGTGATCTTCCACCATATTCTACATACCACATAAGCCCCATACATATGTTTATTCTGTAAAAACATATATAAATAAACAAATAAAGAATGGAGGGCAAACAAAGAGAACAAGAATTTGAATGTTAAAACTTTGAGTGTTTGAGTGTTACTATATCAGTGCCTCATGCCTCTTTCCCATCACAAAAAGGAAGGCAAAGGTCCCATACTGTGCCCAGAGCTTAGATAGCAACCTTTGAATTACTCAGTGGTACTGAAAGTGTAGTGCATTTAACTTTAATCTTATTTAAACTTTTTTATTCTCTTTCACTGCTTTCATTTGAAAGGCCCTCAAGGAAGATTGTGAAATGTGTATTAGCTACCTGAAAGAGTAGTTGTCTTCTATATGAATAAGTATTTAGAAATTATCCCAAAGTCCCCTAGGGCTAATGGAATTTTTTCCATTGTTTTCAGTTAGTTTGGTTAAGACTTTAAGGCAGTTGTCAAAAAGGAACAGATTTGCCAACTTTATATTTTCCACTTAGATTAGTGATTGAATAAAAATAGGGACAAATTGGGAAAGCCTTGCAAAATAGGAACAAAGTGACTTGTGCTACAATGACTTTTCTCCTTGTGCTAGCTTCATGTCTCCTTCCACAGTATTTATTTACCGTGGGCAAGAGGAATGCAGGAATTGTGCAGGGCAGTTCTGTACAGAAGAGCACAAAAATTGAGGGCAGAAAACAGACAAAATGCCTGCCACCAGGAACAGAATTGAGCATCAGTTTACTATGAAGGGTCGCCTACATGGATTTTACTGACTTAGTCATACAGAAACATTTTCTACCTTTGTCCCATTTTTCGTATTAACCTCTGTTACTTGTGTACCTCTGTTGAACCTCAAATCATACCCTTTTCAGCGATTTCCTTGTTACTGGTGTCCCTGTGTAAGCCTTGCTCAGGAGAAATGCAGAGAGGAAAGCATAAAAATGGCAGATTTGAAGAGGTATGATGGAAGGAAAAGGCTAAAAGGGAAGAAGTTATAAGATGATCTAGCACAACCAAGGAAAAAGCATGTAAATGTTTGCTTGCATATAAACAAGACCCAAGATTTCCCCAAATCACAAATTACATTATGAACATAGGAAGTTTGACTATGGGGCCTGGGCTAAATTTAAATCCACTTAAAGACTGAGAGAAAAAATCTTAAATATCCCCACTCCTGGAAATAAGATCACTCTGAAATCTGAGCAAGTAGACTAAAAAGCAAGAATAATGAAACAGAAAGGAAGCATGGCACACCTTGTTTAAAGAAAGAATGATGTTTAAAACTTGTTTGTCACTTTGCGGACTCTCAATCACTCCCCCTATGAGAGAGAGAAGTAGAGGAGCAACCCCATTACTTCTTTCTCCAGTAACTTTGGTATCTACTTACAACTGACTTTGCAGTCTTTACCCCACATCTTCACTTAGCTTCCACGAAGGAACTCCTGGATCTCCTTCCTCATACCACGGAACCCAAAGGTCTGGCCAGTGGCCCCCCAAGCCTGCACCATTCAAGCTGGCACCTGCTGTGCAGCAGGTGATAGCTGTGCCCCTTCCAACCCTCTGCCCCAGGGAAGCAAAGGAAAATCCGTTGTATCAGCCACATAATGGGGCTCCAGGGAGGCAGAAGCTGTTGAGCCAGATTATACAAGCACCAGGGGACTTGTAAAACTTTTATTGGCATTTAAATACATATTTAGGGACTGTTCTGTGCATGTAGTATTTAATTTCCACACCTGGTTGTTTACTGTCATTGAAGTCCATGACGAAGCATCTTAAAAAAAAAACATTTTTATAAGACTCCATGCACATGAGCGTCACTGAAAGACCAAATACGCTTTGGCACCTTGTTGTGCGAGAGGGAGCCCAGGCCCAGGTAAACAAGAACTCTTCCACACTAGTATATAGATCTGCTCATGCAGCATGTATTGCAGTGTGATAGACCAAGACTTGTGTCCACCTTTCTCTTGCTGTCAGATGTTGGCAGGCTTTTCCATCTGATCCAGTTCTCAGTGTCAGTGGAGGATTCTTGACTGTTACTTAAAGGTTCAATTGGCCCTTGATGAGCCTATCAAATAACCCTCAGTATTTCTTTTTTTCCGCACTTTGATGAAAAACGTTTTTTTTCCCTTCAATGGAAATACGTACTAAATTAGTATGCATTGTGAGATACTTTTTCAGAAGCAAAAGATTTAATTGGCCTGCACCTTGCAATCACTCTGCAGCAAGAGGAGTTGATGTTTTTATTAGGGGTAGGGGAGGTAAGAAATTGGTCCAACATATTAACTAACTTGGGTCCCTTCCACACCTACTCCTTTCATACAGAAGCCTACATGTAAAATTAGGGGATTCCCAATTTGTGCTTTTACAAGTGGAAAGACCCTCCAAAAGGGTGAGAAAGCAGTATGATGAAAACACTGACTCCAGCTCTTTACAAGGAGAAGTTTACCATTTACACTTGAACCAGATCTTCTTACTACTGTAACGTGGGCTGCAGGTTTCTTTGTAATGCCGACAGTGTCTCCAAGCATAGTGTTCTGGGCAGAATTGCCTCATCTTAACACATTTAGATGCCCTTCCTGTGAGTCAGAAGCACGAACACACCAACTCATGTTTTCCTGCCTCTTCCCTGCTCAGCAGGGATACACAGCCTCTGGCAGAGGACAACGCTGATTGTACATATGGAGGTGGAGGGGGGAGACAGGAGCAGGAAGCAAAGCCTGATATGCTTTGCCACCTTGCAAGAGTTGCTATATTTTTTTCCTTCTACTTTTGTATGGCTCTGCCCACATCCCGTGGTCTAGACCCAAATGACATTTTATTTCCTTAACTGGATATAACCTGCAGGTAGAGGGTAAAAAATTCAGGGAGCTGCTCCCTTGCAGGTTGTCCACTAGCATTGGCTTTTCAGTGCTTTCTCATGGGACAGCTTTTGAGAAGCCTTTCTCTCAGTCTCACATCTAAAAGTGCTTTTCTCTTCAGAGAGGTTCAGGCAGGGCCGGTCTTAGCAGTAGTATTTTCATGTGGAGGAAGAGCTGCACCACAGCTAACAATAAGCAGTTCTTCAAGAGCTAATTGAAGATAGAATGTATAACACCATCTGTAACCAGCCATCTGGTGATTCCCAATAACACTGCCTTCCACACCACAAGGAGGGGAGGAATTTATAGAATAGCAATCTAGTTTAAACAATCTGATTTGGATAAAACGTGAGCCTCTCTTTGCCACCTCCTCAGCCATTATCCACACTCAAACTGTGTGAAACTGCAGCTCTTGTGAGGCTTTAAAAAAATTGCTATAGGACTATGAATAATAATGGTGATGATAATCAGAAATGTATTTATTAGTTACCTTTGAACTTTCAGATTCCAGCTGGGCAAGATGCAGGAAACTAAAATCTCGGGAGAGTCTTTTTTCACAGAAATGACAGACCAGTTTTGCATTCCCAGGAGATAGTGCTAGCAGAGATAAGTATCTAAAGTTAGGAATGATTATCTGAGTTGAACTTAAAAACCTTTTGCAGTTTGCCACTATTCCCTATGCCTTCTCTTAGTAATACATGAAGGGATTGTAAATTAATGGCCACCAACCTGTCAGGTGTGAATCAACAATATATTTTACTCACAGGAATGCAAAATCAAAACAAATCCCCCTCAAACATCAGTGGTTTTTGGTGTGCTCTTGGAACATAAAAACATCTGACATTATTTTTGCCACATATCATTAGTGAAATTTGAACCTATGCTAAATCCTCAAGCGGCATTTTCTTTAAACTGTGAGAGAATTTTAGCAACTGCGTTTGGTACCCTTGCAAACACAGGCAGAGGCTGGTAATATGGACAGACCTTCACTTTGAGCAACATAAATGGCACCAACTATAATAAATATGAGGAGTGATTCCCAAATCGAAGACTGGCAAATAGTTACCCAGCTGCTACAGAAATAGCAAGATAGATTTTTATTTTTTTTTTAAAGAAAAGAAATTAAATGAAATGGATATTAGCTGGAAACATCTGTGTTCACCACAGAGCAAAATGCATATTCAGCAGCCAGTTTATTGGCTCTTTAGAGGATGTGAATGGTGCATTGTAAATAATGACACGCCTGTAATAAATTCCCAGTAAAAAAGAGAGGGGGACTGAGCCTGTTCCTCCCACAATTCACATTTCTGGGTCCCTGCTGTGAGTGATGATTCACAGCAGTCACAAATTCCTGTTTTCAAAATGCTATTGTATACTCCAGGGCTTTCATTAAGTTTTACACTAGCAAGGGAAATTTAAAACTTGAGAGAGAGAGAGAGAGAGAGAGAGAGAGAGAGAGAGGCTCTGTGGTGACATTCATTTAACACTCACTGTACTGCACTGATAGATGTGATAGGAGGGTGCATGTCAGAAATCAGTCTGTGTTGCTTTCTTTAAATGTAAAGAACGGTGCATGAAACCCTGACAGTGAGTAAGAAACAATTCAAAAACCACCAAAATTGTGACTTGACAGCTTTTTGTGTTTTGGAGGTATATAAAACATTGCATAAATGTATTGGGCTTCAGTATTTAATTTGTGCTCCTATGGGACAGGCAGCTGTCTTAATTTCCTTCGTGATGCAAGTATATCAGGTCTGTGAGTGTTATGTATAAAAGATGTACTGCTCCAGTCACAAAGTTTCAGGATTGAGCTAGCTGCAAAGAAAAATCTTTTTGCAGAGAATATAGCTTTTCCTGTCAAAGCTGAGTATCAAGATGAGCAGATGAATTTTCGTACCCTGACCAGGGAATTCCTAGAACATCATTCTGGTGCATGAAGTTCCAGCATACTCCCTCCACTGGGCTTTTCACCTCCAGGACATGGTTTTATATTCAGTCTACATCATTTTGGCCAAACGGTTGTTCTACAGCTGCAAAGCACACTAATGAGATGAGTTTTTGGCAGATTCACAAAGTTCTCAGTGCCCAGAGTTACACATGTTGTACACTGTCTGCTGGATACCTCTGTTTGCACTTAAGGAAGCACTGTTAAGATTTTTTTTAGCAGAGAATATATTGCCCAGTAGCTAAAATGTTGTACAAGCGTCTTCTCACACTAGCGAATTTGCCATTCATTTAGAAAGGAGGCATCCTTATTCTCGGCTAAATTAAGGGCAGATTTTCCAAGAACCAGGGCCAAATTCTGCTCCATTTTCTTTTTTTTTCTTTTTTTTTTTTTTTTTAATCCAAGTGAAATTTCATCTTTTCATTGGGATTTCTTAAGTAAAGACAAAATTACTCTCTCTCATATGGCTGTAGTATATTTCTCTGCTTCTTTTTTGCTCCGAAATTTAAAACCTTCTGTTACAATTTTTAGCTATAATTACTGAGTTCAGTTTCACATTGAGAGCTGCACCCAGCACAGGTATGAGGGCATGGGAGCATGAAATAAAAGCAGTTCAGATTTTGCCTAGTAAAAATCTGTAACACTTCATCAACATCACAGGCTTATTAATTTCAGGGTCATTTTAAGACAGAATTTGTGAAATTTGCCCCATTTTCCACTTTGAACAAGAGATTGGTGTAAATGTTGGAAATGGACCCACTCTATTTAATTAAAACAAAACATCACTGAAAATGCTGTTGCTTTTCTCTTCCTCACCCATTGCACTTTGAATTTTCTTAAAAAACGGGTAAAAGTTTAATGCAGTTTTTCGTTGTGTCTGAGTTTTGCTTTAGAAAAAACAGATGTAGGGTGGGAAAATGCTTGCAACATTAAGTAGTCAACTAATGGCACGTCATTAATTTGCTTTGTTCAGGAGCTGGAGCAGGAAATATGTGCTGCTGTAAAAGCACCAGGCTGCAAGGCTTCAGAGTAGCACCTACATGATCCCAGCTCCACATCTCCTTCCTTTCCCGTGCAAATGCCCCTGAGCCTATCCAGCCCTGCGTGACAACACTCCCTCCACACCTCTCCCCCACCCTGAGCCAACATTTTGGGAGCCAGCACTGTAAGATTTGCAGCTCCATACCAGTTACTTAATTTTCCAGGGAGTACCACTTCATCTTTCTGGGAGGTTGCTGCCTGCCAGCCAGCTGCCATTTTGCAGAGCAGTGTTGATATAGTACACTGTAGAAGAATCAAACTCTGCATGCTCTCAAAGAAGGTGCTATTTCTGGTTCTTCTCTTCCTTTTTTCTCACCTATGCTGAGGACCTACAGCTATTCAAACTGACTTCCTCCATCTGCTTGAGTTACAGAAAATAATTTTGCTTTTTCTTTCTGGGGTAGGAGGAATGGCACAGTGTCCCTGCACTGCTGCCAGAAGGCAAATATTCCTTGGGATACTGCTCAAGCTCTTCCAATGGAGTCTCATCTGCAGGACAGTGGTGCAGTAGTGATTCTAGATACTTTCTAATGCTATGGCTGTATGAAGCAACAAGGAGAGGGAAAACCAGATAGGTTTCATTACTGCAAAATAGTGTTTCTTTTTCATTTTTATTCTTTTTTTTTTTTTGGTGAGGTGGATAACTGGAACTTCCAAAATGAGATGGTGTTAAATGACAGGTTAGATCTGCTTATAGTATTTGTTTTCCAAAATCATAATCAAATTGAGACACTGTTAAGAAAAAAACTTTTTCTTTGCAAGATCCCTGAGGCAGAATAAAAGAAACTGCTTTATCTGTTGAAAAAAATGTATAACTATATTTTACACCATGAGTCATCAGAATTGACTTTTTCTTAAACTTTATCATGTCAAAGATATATTGTTTTGTCACTAAATTTTGATAGGTGTCTCTCTTCTTTTCTATGACACCATAATAATTAGGTTCATATGAAGCTCTGAAAGGTGTATAACCCTGATCTTAATGAGGGGTTGTTGGTGGGACAAGACTTTCACTTGGGAGTTTTGTTTATCTGAGAAAGCCCTAGCCTTTTGAATGCCTTGATATACTCCAAAACATATTTCCTTGAGGATTGTGGTAATAGGAGCTGGTGCAGGTCCACTTGAGAAAGACCACTGCAAGATGTGAAAACTGAATTCGACAGAGCAAGCATTGTTTGCTAATTTAGCAGATAATTCCCTTGCATAGACAATGGAATGCAAATCCTTGTGTGCATTAAATACCTGAAAAAAACGAATATTCCTTTCTTCAGATTCTAAGCACTGTTTATATATCCATTTAAAGCTAAACCATTTTAAACAATCTAGTTTTTAAAAAGCCTCTCAAGGTAATAAAGATGTTTTCTAATATTACTTTAAATATATTATTGGATTATATTTCATATAAATCATTCATGTATTTTGTCCCTATTCTAGGAATCTTTTTCCCTGTCTCAAGGTGACTTTGAGCCTCGTCACTTTATTGCAGACTTCAGAAGTTTTCATCACCCTGTTTGCAAGTACCATTTCAGTGGTTAATCACATCAGGGACAGCTGTCTCTGGGGTGCCCTTTTTGATACTGGGATGGAAAAAACCTTTAAAGACCATTCCTTTGGTGCTCCAAGCACAAAATCAACCACTGACATATGCCCTGCAGACAGGGCAAGCCAGTAAAATGATATCACAGTTATTAAATGTGTTCGACTATTTTAGTCTTTTTTTTCCCTATTCCAATAAATTTTTTGGAACCTACCCCACCATCATTGATTCTACCCCAAGAGAAGGAAGCAGAAAATCAGTCACTGTGAGAGTCTGAAGCATTTCACAGCAAACTGCTTTCACCTCCCAGGAGGAACTGAAATATGTTCCCAAATAGAGGACTTGGAAACTTTTCTTTAAATTGCAGGAATGTGAATTATTCCTGTTGGAGATGGAACATGAGAGAGAAGTGAGAAGAGTAGCTGCAGTTTCTCATCACAGCCTTATTCTTCCCTTCACCACTTATCAACATGTAAACTTTGTTTTCTCAGGAGCAATGATTTTACAACCACTAGGGACAATAGGAAATGTCAGATAAGAGAGTCATTATACATCAAAACAGCCCAGCCTGACAAGACTGGAACAAAATTCAGGAAGAATGAGTGGAATTTTACATGGTTATGTTTTGTTTAAAAGTGGCCACTAAAGAAAAATATAATGTGTTGGATTTTTATTTAAACTCTATGCTCATGGTACATTTTTTTACTTCCCTGTATCACAACAGAAGGATGACTGAGAAGAGTACTCTGCATTCAATGCTGCCATCTCATTTTTCAGCTGTGGGGGTGAAATTCAAAAGTAAAGGAAAGTTCAGATCTAAACTTTGTGTCTCCTTCTTGTCTCTCACTGCATTCCACCGCATGTTTTAAAAGGAGGTAGCTGGCAACATGTATGTATAGCTTTCAGCTACTGTATAATGGATTTTGACACAGGCCATAGTGGTGATGACCTGTATGAAGTGGACACCTGTTACGAAATCTCATATGATTTTGCAAAGAGCTCATGATAAATGTTATCAGTTGAACAGTGAAGCTCTACAGGCCATGAATTTGTAATGGATTTCTTGGTTATGGCTATTTGTGCTGGGATATATAGATTGTGAAATGAAATCCAGATGATCGCCAAATTCCTGTTTCTGCTCTGCAGTGTCGCAAGTCACACAAATAGGCTGAAAAAAGTCTCTGAGCTTTGAGCTTTAAGGAGTTTACATCATTTGTACTGACTGAGGGTGCTTTTTGGAGGTCACTAGTTTACGTAAACCAAAACTTACTTGGAACTCTTAGTGCTGGCTGAGTTTTCTTAGTGTTAATTGCCTTGTATATACTAGTCAGCATACGCAGCAAGGTCCTCATCATCAAAATAAACTTTCTTCCTACCCTAAGATGAAAATTCAAATATGTAGTTTGCACAGGGAAAACACAGATGTGATGATACATCCCCCCTCGCCTACATCCCATCTCCAGATTCCCCCCCCCCTCCCCCAACAAAATAGAATAAGAACTGTTTTTCTCTTAACTTCTGTACTTTTTCCTTCCTGAATGTCTCGGATTCAGCAAAACTTCTTTGAACATTCATCTGGTTAATTAATAAAGAACTTCTTGTCTGTAAGTCAGCATCTACTTTCAACTGTAATGGTGTCAAATGAATACAGAAACCACAAGGATCTTAAATGAGTGCTGGCAAGGCCTGGCAGATTTACCACTTCCCTATTTCATATCTGATAAAATGAGAAAATTTTATAAAAATGAGCAGTAGTGTAGGGCCCTACTCAATATATGAGCTAAGAAAGTAGGAAAAGATTATGCAATAATTCCACAAATTTAAGGACCACAAATGCAAAACTAAAAGTAAATCAGTACAGTATGGGAACTAAAGTAAACCCAGGGAATGTTTACCACCACAGCTACTGATTAACTGTGATCCAGATAACCTGTAAGCAAGGCTTCTACAGTCAGCTTCTCCAGGACTAACATCCACTTTGTCTTATATTTCAGTGATACCCAGTGTAAAAGTTTTGTGTGTAAATCCAATTACTACCCCAGTCCCCAGGTCATGTGCAAATGCACACAATCCATAGTGATTGCCGAGTCTTACAAGGACACAGGACTTGTGGAAAGTACTTTTGGAAATTTGTCTAGTCCACACATTGCATGTCAATCAGCGCTTCTTGTCCTGAGACCAGGATACAAAGACTGACAAGAAACCTGCTGAGGGCAAATAAAAGAATGCTTACATTCATTATATTTTACATGTAGCATTGTGACAAGGTTAGTTCCAGGAACACTTCATAAATTTGGAGGAATGGCTTAACCAGGAGGAGCACCCTGTTGTGAGCTGTTACATACACTGGGCAGCTTGAACATGAATCAGGGATATGTCCTCTTGTGTGATATAATTATTCTATATATAGCCTTTTTCCATTCATTTAATTCAACAGGCAAACGATGCTCTCTGTACCATAGCCAGGCATAGAGACAGAAGAAAGACTCAGCAAGATGACAGATAGATACAGACACTGGGCAAATTGTTTACTGTGATCAAACAGAGTTCTGATGGTCAGCTTCCATGCTAGACTTCTGGAGCTGAAGTTTTACTTCTTTAAAAGTGTAAAGTCAATAATAATAATAATAATAATTACAATTACAATAGCTCATATAATAATAATTACAATTACAATAGCTCAAGAGGTAATAGTAGGCAATAATAAATGGTACAGCATCTGTCCATGCTCAGCCAAATTTGCTCTAGATTTTGGTATTTCTTTAATTATTTTCTGATGTAAGCTTGGATTCCTGGCTGGACATGATAAGAAGGTTTGCTGAGTGAAGTCAAAAACACGTGGGTAGTTCCCGTCTGGCTTTGCCATATGAGCCACTCTACAAAGGGATCGTAAAACAAAGTACAACGTGACAACCATGGATACCACTGATGTTCCTTGTGAAAAAGAGACAAGATGAAGGAACGTCTACTGGGGAGAACCAGATGGAGAGATCTTTATAGATGTGTGGTCTCCTGATTCAGACACATCTGCTCAGGTGGGTTTATAACTCTCCAGCAATGACAGCCTGAACCACAGCTTGCTGGCACCAACAGGGGTCTTTCTACTAACTTCAGAGCATTAGGATCAGATGCTGAAGGTGGATACAAGTCTCCCTACTAACATCTCTAGATGTTAGGGAATATATTTGAAGAGCTGAGCCTAGTTGATTTCACGAGGTTTAACTTACGAGAAGTCTTAACTGCATTTTGATATATTATTTCATAAGGTTAATGCCTTAAGGTGTATGGCTAATACCCCTTTATTCACTTTAGCTAGGTAGCTGGATAACTTGGAATACTAAAGGCCAGAAGAGCCTGTGTTCCAGTGTGTTTGCATTCTTTTGTATAGATAAGTGGGGTATTAAGTCAAGTTAGGCTTTCAGGCCTACTAGAGGCTGGACTGGGGTGGAGATAGGTAACAAGGGATGCTTCTGCTAGATGCTTAACGGACATAGTAGTAAGATGGACTTTAGATGGTATGATGGGTGGGCACTAGAAAGCTTATGAAAATGAAGAGATTGTATGATTTTCCTCTTTTGGATCATGGACTTCACCAGTAAAGCTGTGCTCTTCCTTCACCCCTGCACACTGAATGTTTGTTTTATTTCTTATCTGTTTCAGGCAACAGGGCGTTCTTACAACCTTTATTAATTTAAAATCTGAAGCTTAAAAGATAACATAAAAGATTCATAAAATCGATAAGATACTGCAAACAAAAGGAGAAATATGGTTCATAGGTGCTACAAGCACATAAATTATGATCCAAATTACTTTGTATCGACCATTTATTAGTGCAAGAACTTTTAGGAAGTGAGTTTAGAAGGCTGTATATGAAAGCCTGGTCAGAGTTATGTCTCCTTAGAATTTAGCCCAGTAAAATTAATTGATAGGAGGGGGAAGGTTGTATAAATATTGTTAAAGCAGAAGTTTACTATAGCTATAATATTTCTCAGTGGGTAAGGTCATCATATCAGTTCAAATTCGAAATAGCACATTGTTTTCCTGATGGTACTAATTGCATATTAGTTGAATATTGTTATGACGTTGTAGGGGGTTGGACTAGATGACCTCCAGAAGTCCCTTCCAACCCTAACTGTTCTGTGAACTCCAGCAACAACACTCATACCTTTTGGGATATGAGGTAAAACCAGTTACTACTGGCCTTTTAGAAAGAGGAAAACAATCAAAGCAAGAACTCTTCAGTTTTAGGTTCACCTCCCAATTCTAAAATGAGTCAGAGGCAGCTATGATGTTCCGAATTTGTCAATTATTTTATATTGTGTATTAATGATGAGTAGTACTATTTACTCACTCTTATACAGAGAAGGAGAATAAACTGTGTACTCTGTGTCATTAATCTTTAGAAATACTGCACATGAGCCACGAAAATATTTCTTTAAGTGACATAATTTTGATGACTGGGATGGAGTTGCAGAGATTTCACTAAAAGTGTGATGACAATGTCTCTGAAAAATGCTGAAGTGCATCTCTTGATGTATTTATAAACACTTGGGACCAGGATGACACTGCTGAATTTTAGCCTTGTCATTGTTTCTCCTCATATCACCCATCCAGTCAGTAGGAGCAGGCAAATTTGAGCTATCTGCTTTCTTGTAGAGCTAATACAGACAAACTGCTTGAAGATGAACTGCCTGAACTTTTGTTTCCAAGAGACCTCCAGTCATTCAGACTACACCCACTCCAGCATGCTCCTGCGAACAGCAGTGGCCATGGCTCCGTAGAGAAACCTTTTCACCCTCAAGGGCATGTAACCATTTCTGAGCATGCTGAACTTGCCTCCACACCATTCCGTTTATGCAGTAAGTCCATTTTATACAACGGAAGTTTTTCTACTGCTATTGACAATTTGGTACTAGAGTATACAAACATAACTTTGCACAAGATTATGCTAAACTCAATCAATCCCTGTTGTCTCTCCTAAGGAGCAAAAATAAAGTCTCCAGAGCTACCATTCTCCAGCAGCTTCTTCTAACCCTTTCAAGCAATTAGTCCTTCTTTAACGAAAGTTGCTTAACCTGCATTCCCCTCTTACCCATGTATATGCAGGCTTCACTACACATTAGTTTGGTGGTTTCTGGCCCATACTGGTATCAGAAAGTAGCTGATGCTTTCAACATATGGACAACAAACTTCTCACATACCACATCGCCTTCAGAGAATCTCATGAACAATGGATCACTATTTGTCATCAGAGACATTGTAGGTGCATATTGTAGAGAAAGGCTTTAGAAGCAGATAGTCTTTTCACTTTCAGATTCAGTTTCAAATAACTGCCTGAGGAAGAAACAGCTGTCAGCAGCTCTGAAGTGAGGAGAAAAGAGACCAAGAAATATTTGCACAATTTTGGACAGACTCCAAGAAGTAGGACATAAAGTCCTATGCAAGGTTGAACAAGGCAATGAGATGTTGCTGCACATTGTATGTAAACTGGTTTACAGGTCTGATGTTCACAGTAATGTAAAATTACTAGGAAGCATTTGCGCTTATGATTAGTCGTAGCTGCTTTTCACATCCAGCATTGCAGAGTGTCAGGACTCTCACTGTTGATAACATCTCAGTATTCCCAAGAGAAAGAGAGGATTTAAGTAAGTTGGAGAAGACTGTCTATGAACACAAGACAGAGTAAATCATAAATTCTGTTTCCTGAAACATAAATCACATGTTGGCCAAGGTTCACACCTAAGTTTCACTGTTGTACATGTGTTGGCTATACAAATACATTAAAATTTAAATATACTTATGCAAACAAAAGCAAGACAAATAGGCACCTCTTGTTATTGAGTCTTATCTCCAGTGTTCAGTGTTCAGCTAGTACATATATTGCAAACTTCAGTTTTCCTCGTTTTGGTGAGAAGATCTTAATATATCTTACTGTCTTCACATGTCTCAGCTCACCTTGGAAATGTATGTGCTATACCTACTTTTTCATTCACATGTGTATCAACACAGTGCAGTCAAGCTGTGGTAAAGTTAAGCACATTTGCAAGTGAGGGTAAGGTTACTTTCCAGAGGCAGTCGACAGCCATACATGATCATTCAGTGTATGACAAACAACAAATGCAACATGTAGATTATGCAGGAGGGCTTTCCAGGATGCCAAATTCCTCAAATATGTGCCTTTAGAGAAAGTTACAAGCTAAATATTTCCCTCAAATCTACAGGCACTTGAGCAGCCCTGAGAAGTCCAGTGAGTCTCAGTGCAAGCAAGCAAGATCTCTACACCCTACATTTTTTCTTGGTACCTCAGTTACCCTTTCAATATTATGAATAGAGTTATTTGGTAGAAAGCAAGTATTTCTGGGCTTTGCATAACAAATGCAAAGGTATGGCTGCTGGTCCCTACATTTTCCAGTCTAAGGGCAATTCCTGACCATTTCACATATAGTCACAGCTGTACCTATAAAGAAGATCTCTGAATTAAATGGGTTCCTGTAATAGAGCAGGAGGGCATGTGCATATTGTGGTTGGTAAGGTAGGGACCAAATCTTTGATGTGATAGTGTGTAAAAGGTGAGGAAAAGCAAGCAAAGAAAGTAATATGGGAACATGTCTTTGAAAATATTTTCCTATTGCAGAAGAGCACAATACAAAGGGTTATTCTTTCTCTCCCTACAATTCCCAGTTAAGTACCTAGATCCCTCTTAGCACCCCAGATTTCTGTGCAGGAAGTACAACTGCCTTGCTTGACACCATGGCAGGCTGTCTCTCATCAGCCCCTGCTGTGATACTCCTAGCTCTTTCACTCCAGGGAGTGCTTCCCTGCTTGATGCTGCTAGCAGATTAAAGCTGTTCTAATTTTCCATCCTAAGCCAAATAGATGCATAAGCAAGCTGTTGGATTGTTTCGCTACGAGTGCCATACACTAGCAGCCTGCTTACTGCTCCCTTACCTCAGCACTCATAATGGTGGACATTTGCAAGTAAAACGTGGGGTGGAGGGCAGAGGTGAGGTTAAGACACACAATAGACAAGGAAGAGTTCCAGGAATATTTTTGTGCCAGACCCTATTTTTTAAGATACTCTCCTGACTCCTATCTCTGTGTTAGTGTCAGGAGATGACTTGAAAATTAGGGAGTCTTTTTCTAGAATCAGAAGTCATCAAGATTCATTGGATCAGAAGAGTCTTTAAGATCCAGTGTTTTTCAGAAATAGGCTGAATGAGCTTGGTAAAGATTAGATGCCAGTCCAAAAATACAGTGCAATACAATTTATTTTTATATACCATCCTTCACACAAAGTACCACAAAACACTTTAGAGAGATGGAGAGATAATGCTTTACAGAGTTAGGTACAGCAACTCCCAGACAGACAGAAAAGGAAAATGACATATGGAAATAGAGCAGAGTGAAAGGGAAAGCTGAAATTTAAAAGCAGTAAAGATGCAAGTATCCTCATGGATGAATCCCCATGAAATGACTGTGGAAGAATTCTGTGACACAGCAGGAGAATGATAAGTGGGAATTATCATCAAAAAGTAGGCTAGAAAACATGGGACAAAACTAGGAACACTTTCACTCTGCAACATCTGGTAAGAGGAAGCAGTATAGAGGGATACCTGGCTGTCATTATAGCAACTAAACAATTTTTTAACAATCCAATATTATCGATAACCCTAATTGTTTTGACTGCCTATGTGAAACACGCTCAGAGAGTTTCACACATCCAAAGGTCTCCTCTTGCCTCTGAAATCAGTCCATCTGTGATATAAGGATTTTATGATGCCTGAACACTTCAGGGGCATTACAGTCATTTCAGGTAAGCTGCTAATCAAATTACATGGAGATAGCTTTTTCTGGGAGAGCAGGCAGAAATACTTGCATGTACACAAACATGCATGTATGTACATGCACAAACTTTATCTAAGAACTCCTTTAAAAATACATTACCAGCTTAAATTTTAAACTATGCTCAATGATTCAGAAGTAAATTGAAGGGCTCGAGGTTATTTGTTGCTGGGGAGAGAGAAGCAGGAACTTCTCTCTGAGTGTATGCAGCTATTCCCTTTCCCAGAGGACCTCTGTAGTTGGTTGGAAGACGGAAAGGCTCAGGCCACAGATGAGTGNGGGGGGGGGGGGGGGAAAGGAATTTTTTAAAAAATAGGGTAAAAATATGCTTAATCTGTTTTTTGTTGCTATGATTTTGTCACTACTGGCCTTGGCAGGCTTTCTGGATGTAGCAGACCTGATTATTGTTTCCAAGAGCACATGGATGGCATTGCAGCATACATGCAGCACAATCTGTATTGCCTGGGTAGCATAGGCATTGGGCACTGGGTTATCACATTGCTTGTATCATTCGAGCCTTGCTGCAGTGATATGTCATTACATATGCTTAATCCAAAAATGTGAAGCTGGAGAACTGACCAATGCTGCTGCTGTTATAAAACAGCATCCCAGCAGACAGTCCCTGGTAAAGGGTAGGTGAGATTGTTCTGTTACCAACCTCATCTTTTTTTTCAGGGCTTTTATTGTTTTTATATTTCAGCTATCAATGAGCTGCTGCATACAGAATATCAGTGTGAAAATTTGGGCCCTGACTGTGCCCTTATGTACCTGAATAAACCCATTTACTCCAGCTATCCATGTCTCTGGCCAGATTATGCCACCTTGGCTCCTTACCTTTTAACACTTTATGCTTATGCCAGGTATCGTTCTGAGAATGTTTACCTCAGTGTTTTCTCTTGGCGATTTTTCTCTTGTTCACAAACCTGTTGTCTGATGAGGTACCTGTCTTAATATTATCACTGTGCATCTAGGATAGCTCTCCCTATTTACCATAGGAACTTCAACTACTACCGCAGCACCACATTTTCTCCCTCGTATTACTTTTTTTTTATTATAATGTATAGCAAAGATGGTTAAGTTGAAAATAAATGAAAAGGAGAGATGACTTCTGCTGCAGGAGTGTGCTGTTTTTAGGCTCTAGCCCAATTAAGCCTAAATGCAATACTACACATAGTATATCCAGGCCATATGAGGTGATGACCAGTTCAACATTCACGTGACAGCCACTAACAGATACATAGTGCTAGAGCAAGGTCATATATTAAAAAGGCAAGTTTGGGGCAATGAGTGAGAGTCTGTCTGGGAATTGTTCATGTGCCTTTTAACAAAGTTGTTATTTGTTTTATTAGCTTTATATTTAATTTGTTTGTCACAGACTCCCGAGGGATCAGTTGTTGTCCCACTTTCAAAGATGAGGCAGAGTGCTTCTCTTGTAGACAACTCTCTTGGAAAACTTATGCCAAGAGAGAAGTGTGGTCACGCTTCTTCTCTGCCTCCTTGGCCAGGACTTGAAGTAGTAGTGGCAAGGGAGATAAGTGGCCTTAACAATACAAACAGTACAATCTCACCTTGTGCAGTGTGGTCTAGAATGACCCTGCTTATGCAGGGAGACTGGATTAGATTATGCACTGTGGCCTTTTCCAATCTCACCCATTCTGTGTTTCCATGATCTGAAACAGGGACCTGGCTGCCAGGCAGCAAAAGAAAATTTTTGGACTTGACACTTGATTCCAGTATGTGTCACAACTCCCTCACTCCTGTGTGGCATGCTGCTTCTGAGAAAAGGCTTTTAGACATGCAGAAAGCTTTCTAAATGCTACTGCATCTCTAGTCAACCTTCAGAACCTCACAATTCCTGTTTACCATGGCAGAATCTTGTAAGATTTTTCCAGTGTTTAGAAAGAAGCATGGCTAGTGACACTCATTCAAAGTCAGAATAAAATTCTGTGACACACAGAAGAAGAGAAAAGAGGACAGAATTTTTCAAAACATATGAATGTTTACTCAAACATTTCACTGCCAGGGAAGATCATACTGTTGAGATGAGTAAAGAATCAAATAATTATTTGCCTCTCACATCTCCTCTCTGTGGCCCACCAGATGTTCAAAACAAGTTCCCAAAGCACAGCATGAAGAATCAGGAGATGAAAAGTAGAGGTGTATATACCTTCAGACAATGAGGAAAAACCCTTTTCACATCTCCCTCCTGCACAAGTAAGCTAAAGGCTCAGAAAGTTGACCTCCCCTTCCAATAAGGATCACCTCAAACTCCAAGAAAGGTCAGCTATGATTTTCAAGACTGAGTATACTAATCAGCAGAAATTTCCCTCTGAGTTCCATCTCCTGTGGTATTTTTTCTGCTGCAGCTTGGAAAGCTTCAGACTCGCCTGCTGGGTTTATGATGTAATTTCAAGTGGTTTTTGACTCCCTGCTAGCAATTTCCCATGTCAGGGGTACTCTATGAAGGCCAGGGTGCCTACTAGAATAGGGCTACAACATACTGACTGTTCCATGTCATCTAAGAGCTGAGTCACTTTGAGTAAATATGAGAATCCAGCTATACAAAAATAGAAAACAGACAGAAAGTTGTTACAATAAAGATGTAGAGTGAAAGAAAGATTACAGTAAGAAATACTGAGATGTGAGGTGTCAGAGGGGTAGAGGGAGACCAAGAGCCTTAGGGGACTGTGAAGCCCAGTGCAAATACCCTACATTAATTCAGAGGAGTTTTCTGCAGGAAGGTGAAAACTGGAGTAAAGCGTAGTCACTGATGTTACAGCAGAAATGGCTTCAGCTCTGCGTGAATCCTATAGGATTGGACCCTGTGACAGTTCGCTTCTTACTCTGTGGGCTTGCAGATTGGTGTTCTAAATGAAATAAGGTGCTGCATTCTTTTAAAGATAAAAGGACTTGTTCAAATTTTACATAATCGTAGAATTATTCTTTACAGTGGATTTACATAGACATTGTCAGTGGGGAATTCTCTCAGCAGCTTCAATTACTGTATTTTCATGTGCATTGTCTGATAGGAGATGTGCTGGATCTCAAATACCTGCTTACCTGATTAAGGTGGATTATTCATCCCATTGTAATTACCTGTGAATTTTAGGGTAGAAAACATGTGAGAAGAATTTGTGTAAAAGCTGCAGGATTTTTGAAAGGCAAATATTTCCCAAGAATCTCTGCATGCAGGCTGACACATTTCATTCCTTATGGTGATACTCTCTGCATTACAGCATTTGACTTGATATAAATGTGATAGTGCTAAGTAGTACTGACATGTAACACTGAAATGCACTGAAGAACCACTAGAAAACACCTGGCTATTGAAGAGTTTCAAAAAGTGAAAGCTTTTCATCATCAATTTGGCTTTCAACAAAACTGCCCTCAGATGTCTGTTGTCTTATTTTTTCTCCTAATTAAAAACATATAATTTTAGCTGGTCGTGCTTGTGAACCAGGTATACTGAATTCCCCAGCAGCACAAATGTGTGGTAACAAACACAGCCTCAGTGTGAGACACCATTTTGACAACTATGTTAGGCTGGCAACTGATTATATATAGCCTGTGAATAGGTTTTAATGTAGCTGAGCTGATCAGGTGGGAATTTGCCTTAACGGGATATATGCTCCTAAATCACTCAGGACTCATATCTGCAGGCATGGGCAGGCAGATCTGAACTCCTCTGCTCACACAAGAGGCCAGAAGCAAATGAGCTTTTTGTTTTGGAATCCATGCAGTTACCTCCCTGAGTTTATATGACTAGCGCTTTCTTGAAATGCCCAGCCTTCATTTTTATGGGCTAGGCTAGTAAGCGGCTGCCAGAGGATACAGTCCTATCTTAGCATTACCTTCCTGCACACTAATCAAATTGCCTATGGACACGAAGGTTTTTGAAAACAATTTTTTGCCATTTATTTTTAATAGCCAAAATACTTCCACAGTTAGGATTCCTACTAAAAGTAAGGAAGACAACAGAAGCATGACCACACTGTGGGTGGAGCTCACAAAGACAGACTTTGATATAGGCTAAATTCAACTGAGGGGATTAGAAATATTCTGCTGAATGATATTTACTGACCTTGCTAATTTTTACCAATGTCATTCCACAGCTTCAGGTCAAAAGTGACTGAAGTAAGTGTAAAGAGGAGCCTGAATCATCTGAGCTACATTTAAAGTTAAACAGGGTTGCTGATAAGGGCTTTATGATCTTCAGCACATTATAGCCTGTGCAAGCAGAACTATATTGATACATCAAATTGATCATTTACAGGAAAAACCCTGTGAGCAGCCCTTTCATTGCCCTGGGAACATGTACAGCCCAGGCCAGCAAAGAAAGCAAACACAAAAGATCTTAAGGAGATATCTGCTTGCATGATCTCCCCACTTGCTTAAAAGTTCTCTGGCCGCTCGTTTTTCTTTTCTACTACATAATAGACACGGTGTCCATCATCTCCTTGTGAAAGCCTTTTTTATCGTCAGTGACCATAATCCAGGGTTACTGCTTCCTGACAGGAATGTATTGTATCTCTGCAGTTAACAACAAAATCTCATAAAACCCTTGAAGGACTCAAAGGATTTCCTCTTCTACTTTGGGCATTGCTTCTCTTTACCATTAAAGAGATGGTGAGGATAGGGTTAGATCTGTACTGGTAGGACCCACATCCCTAGACCTGCTTATCGTGTCACCATCAGTTTGAAGTTTTACCTATTTATTCAGTGGCAAATAGTATGCTTGTGCTGTTACCACAGGAAATCTCAGCCTCTTACATATGTATGTGTGAATAGAGTCTGGAGGCTACAAAGTTAGAAAGCTGTAATAGTTCCCATAGTTCCCATGTACTGATCCAGGCACTGGTCTCAACTTTGAGCCAATAGACTCTATTTCTTTTGTCCCTCAAGGGGACAAGCCAACGTCTGCCTCTTTGAGAAATCCAGCTCAACTTGTTCTTGAAACACAGTGCCAGACATGCTGACATGCATTGAGTGAAGTGTTATAATTGAATGGTTTGGACAATTTGAGACTTGAGATGTGATGAATACTTCAGCAGAAATCCTCCTGATACTTTCCCTTCATCTACAAAGAGAGTGGGTGGTTTGATATCTGCATCGCTAGTTACCCACCAAACCTTACTGGGAATAATTAACACCTGATCCAAAGACATAGCAGTTATTTCTTTCAAAAAAAATTTAAAAAAAATTGGCACGCAGAAATGAAGGATGCCTTTTTATTATTAACCTGCTGTGCTGTACAGAAAAAAATGCCACCAGATTAAGGACAAGATCCTGCTCTCATTTATGCATGTGAAACTCCACTAAAACCAGCAGGGATCATGCGCACACGTATGGGCAGGATTTTGCCCATAATCACTGATAGCATCTTTCCTCGCAGTTCACGTGCAATGTGGTATAAATCTGTCTGAGGTTTTCTGAGGTGTGCAAAAGTGGTAACATGTTGAGTTTGGAGGATGGTAAACAAAAATACAGGCGTTTTGAAAAACGTACTAAAGGAGAGTTTTTCAGTATGATTTCACTTTGTCTAATTTGCTTGTTGATAAGACCATCCTGAAAGTTTCATCTGTCAATTTGTGTTAACTGTACTATTGATAGATCTGAAAAGGTTGCCTACAGCAAAATTTGCACAGTACTTCTCATTATAAAACTCCAGCTCTACTGCTTAGAATTTTGCCCTGGTTTTAACTGTGCTAAAGTGAGATATATCAGCTGCCATTCTAGGGGAGAATTTTTGGGGGAGACTTAGATATATCATCTAATTTTTTCATCATTTTCAGAGAACTTGGTAAAAAAATACAGTTTACCAAATTAAAAGTACATTTACAACTGTTTTATGGAGAGCTATGCTTGACCTTGAACAAGGGATTTGCAATTTGACAAAGAAGCTGCCTTTAGACAGGGATGGAGCTTTTGTAGCCCGTCACTGGGAAAATCTGCCTTAATTCTGCTGAGTCATGAGCCCTGAAAAATCTCAGGTTCATTGACACGAAGAATTTTTGAAACTGGTCAAAGAGCGTTTTTCAGAGACTGATTTGACATAATGGTTACTAAAACCACAACAAATTTCCACATCCGCAGTTAGAAGTTGTGCCTACCCAGCCACACTCCAAGCATTGTTACCTATCCCTTGCCAGAATTCATGACACCGACATGCAGCTGGACAGGTAGAGTCTTTCCTTGGTCTCAGCCTCCAGCTCTACTACCTTACCTTGCCTCCAACATCATATGCTGATCCACACTACTGCCTTTTTCCCTCCAGAAATCACAGATACTGTTTCTAAAGGGATATGGAGTTGGGGGACAAGGAACAGGGTTTTCAAAGCTGTCTTAAGTTTCTAACCATGCCTATGAGTGTGTATCTCTCATACTGAAGTAGCTTCACCAGCTCCTGAGAACACAAATTTCACTATGAGGTAGCCCTCAGAGGTTTTAATTCCCCCTGGCAGTTGTGTAGGATTCTTTCTGCTGTTGTGGTCACCATTATTATTGTTACTATTATTGTTGTTATTATTGCTGCTGCTGTTAAATAATTATTATTATTTTGGGGTGAGTTGAAAAGTCTTAAAAAGCGGTACTCTACCCATCCAAATGCAACGTGGCAAATTTAACTTTTGCTGCCCAAGTACTTAGCTCTGAAGGTCTTTTCCTCCTTTCTTCAAGGGAGAAGATGAGGATTGATTTAGAGCTGCAGTGCAAACCAAGAGTGAATTCAAAGCCTGAGATACTCCCGTGTCCTTTGCCCAGAAGCCCCTACCAGACCTCTCCTGCTGTGGCAGACATGGGGAACACCCTCCTCCCTCAGCTGCCCAAAGAAGAATATCCCACAGGTGTCAGAACGGAAAAAATCCCAGATGGTTTCAGACACACAAGCCCTTCTTCGGGTCTTAAAGAAAAAGCTTACATGCCAAAAATTTGTTTATTTTTAAAATGAGACTCACTGGTCTATTTATTTTTATGAATTCAGACAGTGTCAAGGGGACAGTGTAGGAGTGCACATACTCAAGTACAGGTTGGAACTGAGGAATTGCTCTCAGGCAGAGGAGGGAGTTATATTGGATAGGCTAGTTCTTAGATTTTTCATATATCTTTCAACTTTGTAGACCTTTTAAAAAAAGGAAATCACCCTAATTCCTTTTCCAGTTTAGGCAAGATTAGGGCTTCCATATCTGAAATATAGCTTGTAGCTATGGGTCAAGTCAGTGAGTGAATACAATAACATTTTTTTGTCCTGGTTTTAATTATAAGGGAAAACTTTCACAGTCTGTTCAGTCCAAAGTAAAACTTTAGTTTGGTAATACTGTGGCTTCTTTTCTGAATGGACTCCAAAATTTCTCATTGCGTATATTGTTTCAGACAATGTCCTACACCACTGCTGCTTCTTGGTGGTCACTAATGAAGAGTTGGAAGGGTAAGTTAGGCAATAACTATTCTACCCAACATACTTTCTATTAATTGCAGCAAAGTGGGAGTATTGGTTTTCTTGTAGCTGTCAAAAATTATATGAAAAGAACACATAACACTGCAGGTCAAATACCCATCTTGTCCTGCAAGCGGCAATGTCATGTCTGCGAAGTTGCACCACTTACAGAAGGTCTGAATTTTGTCTTGCTCTTTTCCGATGGTGTTTTAATAGGATTGTCGTTTAACGGGAACCTAGCACACATGCAGGAGAGGTGTCACAACATCGGTTACCTGAGATTATTGTAAATGATGTGCCAGCACCTGAAGGAGATGTTAAGATGCATGTCAGATCATAATAATAGATACAGTGTTGTACCAGGCAGCACAAAGCCAGATGTATTTACAATTCCTGCAGCTGCAGACCTGCTATTAGTTATGTCTAAGAATGCCACTGATAGATTTGTCAGTGATGAGTTCTCTTTCTAAAAGAAAGAAAGTGATGAAAGAAAACAGATTGTGACTCAAGTTATTGGCAACAGAGGATCTTTAACTGTACATCTTCAGTTCAGAGATGGACAGATGTGTGTGCCTGGCATTTGTTCCTCCCCAAAACACTCTTTGCCCTTTGTGGTAGAACCTGATGTCATCTCACTCCAGGTTCTGGTGAGAGACGACAGATACCTCCTACAAAAGTGGTGCAATTACGGATAGTTTCTCCAAGGAGAGTGAAGAGGCAGTCAGACTGACTTATACAGTCACAGTGCTGTAGATCTGAGGTAAAACATGCTAGCCAGGCTAGGAAGGGTCCTTCTCATTGTGTCTGTCTCTGCTGAAACTTTTTGCCAACAGATAAAAGATTTAGGCTCTTCATATTACACTTAGAGTTGGTTCAGGGACCCATGAAGTAGATTCAGCAGTGAACTATGGTCCTAGAAAACCTGTAGCCATCTGAGCATAACCCTGTACTGAAGCCTGTACCTCTGCCAGCTGCAGCCCTAATGTAGAGCTTTCTGCAACATAATTTGTTATTTTCACCCTGTAATTGAGTAACTTAAAAACTGTGAATTTATTTTCCACATTTAAAGCAAACAGAATGGTATATGTCTACAAGTTTGAGAGGCAACCATTAGGGATCAACTGCTGAGTCAGGCTCCTAGGATGAGAGCTGATTACTTGGACCTCACCATGAATATTCAGAGATGGAAACCAGAACACAGACAGTGAACTGGATTAAGGTAGTCAGGTAACACTAGCATCAGAAAAGATAGCTGAGGAAAGAGAAAAATTAAACATATATTCTTTTGATGATGATGATAATGAAGAAAAACTTACACAAAGTGCTATGTTACTTTGAAGCTAACAACAAAACTAGTCCAGGAATTAATGCAAAGACTGCACTGGACTAAGTTGGGGAGTTTGAACATGGAGGTTATTTTAAAACAGAAAATTTTCTAGGATCCTTCAAGGAACAGAATACACAAAGACTACATATGACCTCCATGGCTTTACAGACTCTTCAAAATGGAAAAAAACCCAATTTTGATATACTTACTTTGATATATTAATGACAAAAATTGCTATAATTAGGAATCAAAAAATCTACAACAAATCATTTTGGAAATAATATTTCGAGGGGGTAAGATTTTTGCTTTTTTATAGAAGTCTTAAAGTAACACTAGAACCTGTTGATATCATACAACCGACCATATGTTAAAGAAATAGTGTGTTTTTTGTTAAAAGGTCTTGGAAAATTAAAAATGCCCCAGCTGTGTAAGTCTAGGAAAAAACTGGGCATTATTAAGCCTGTCTTTTTGTGATTCTTAATGTCTATGTGCATAATTCCAAATCAAACATATTCACATTATTAACTTTTATAAGTTTATTAGTCTCAGTGCTAATGAAACCATTCATCCTTTGCAAATGCACATGGCTCCCTAATGAAACTTCAATTGATGGATCAGCAGTTAAGTGAGTACATTCAGATGTTTATGCCAAGTTCTGTTTGCTGCAGTGAACAGGGAGACCAAATCTCTTCCAAGAAGATTCTATACAAGTCAACCAGCAGATGCAATGATGTCACCTATGTAATAAAGACTCCTTTTAGAGGTAATGAAAACTATACATTATATAGGATACTGATATTTAAGATACATTTTTTTTTCCTTTAATTTACTGTGGTGTCAATCTGAGGACTTCCACTTAAAAACCCCCCAAAATAAAACCTACATAAAAAACTGGCAAAATGAGAGGATAAATCAATAAACCCAATAAATACTCTAAAAGGAACTCAACAATAGTTAAGTGATAGACATTCATATGTTTGTTGAGTTTTGAAATCTAAACCTTATACTGCTAATAATAATTTTAGCACTCTTTTCAGCCTTCCGTCTTTTTCTTTGTTTACATGCCTGCATTTTGCCAGTTCAGTTTTCTTGATGGGTGTATGCTTTGATGTTATAATGGGAAGGAACTGATATTCCATACAACATAATTCCTTTTCTTTGAAGACTTGGTGATTTCTCCTGACTCTTAATTCAGAAAGCTATAACAGACAGGCACTTCTAAATTTGGGAGTTTCAGCATTACTACTGGTAAGTTCCCAATGCAAATATTTGCGTCTTGACATTGGAATATTTTGGAGTTTTTTTCCTTAACATGAAATATTTTAAAAATGTACATGTACATGATTTGGGACTTCAGTATTCATTTTCAGTAATTCAGGGAAAATCAGTTTTTATTTTTACACCAAGCCAGACAGAAAAATGCATTTGCTTCTGGGATACATATATTATCTTAATTTTTTTATTATTTTCTACACGGAGGTATAAATACTGTGCCTGTAGCCAAATATGTATCTGCACAAAACAAACAAAAAACATTCTTAAACCAATGAAGTATTTACTTTTTTAAGACATTTTAATCCTATTAATGGTAAATTATATTACCTATTGTGAAAGCAGACATGAAAGAAATATCTGAAGCATGCAGTTAATTATGATACCAAGTGAAACATAATATTTATGCTCTCCTTGTGTAGCTGGAACAATTTTTCTTTCACTGACTGTGAGTCATGCACTGATTGAAGTTTTCAAACTGATGATGAGAGAGTTGGCTGGCATATCTGCCAAAGAGGTTTCATTCTATAGATAATTAATACTAAAAAAAATCTGGGTTTTAATCTTTTATATTCCCTGTCTTCTATTTTTTAAACAAAATCTCCCCCTCCCTCTCCTTCAATATATCTCTCTATTTAGAGGTTATATGCTTAAGAATATTAAAAGACATCAAAGTCTCTGCTAAAGCTAGGGAATGAAGATTTTACTGAACAAGGATCTGAACCACAGTCTCTTTTCGAGGTTGAATTTCTATGTCAGAACATCAGAAATCTTTGAATCACGATTTTTAAATGGTCCATTTTAATGAGAGAGCTCAGGACATAGTTTTTTTTAATGACCTCAGCTTGGAATTTCCCCTTTTCTCCAGGAGGCTAAAAGCATTCAGATAGCCAATTCCTGTTACAATATCCTTCTCTTTAAAGAGATTGCTCTCCTCCCATTTTCTAGTTTAACTTCTGCACTTGTTCGTATTAGTGCAGTGCCTATTTAATTAGAAAACTAATGCAGTTGTGTTTGATCCTTAGATCCTTGACTCTGTATCCTAAATCGGCACTAATGTTGTGTATAGCAGATAATGTTATGTACGACACCCTCTTTATTTGGCAGTTTTCTACTGCATTTATTTTTCCTTTCCTTTTTCTGTAACACATTTTTCTATTTTATTTTCTTTTTCATTCATTTGGTTTCTATTTTTTCACTCCCTCTCCTTCCCAAAGGATGCTCTTGTTTTACTTCTTGCTTCTTGAAAAGATTTGCTTTGAAAGTTCATTCACATACACCAATCTGAAAAGTTACAAGAAATAAGCCATAAAGGTGTTCTGTGAGGAGTACAGCTGTTCTCCTCCCCCAGGAAAACTAATTCATCAGCTCTTTGAAACTGACTGTCTTAATTGTTTAGAAACTAAGAGCTATGGATTTTGTTTGTTAACATAAGTGCCCTGCATAGAAAAATCATCTAGTGTGTTACAAGTGAGAGGCAACCCCTTGTCACTCATCACTTCAGTTACAATTTTTATTCCAGCCTTAATAATTTTATGGGTTTCAGGTGTTTAAGATCTTATTTTTTAGGTCTTAGAAAAAATTGTTCCCTCTGTTCCCTTTGTACCATGAATTTAAAAACCTTCTTTACACTGCGGTGGATCCACTTCTAACCTGGAGTTCTGTCTGTTCATTCATTTTGAAAAATCTGTTTCTATGGTACTCGCTTCAGTTCAGAGGAACTTCCCTTTCTTTTTATGGTACATGCTCCAACCCTGCAGATAAATAGTAATCTAGAGATGTATTTCAGTCATATGAAGCCAATGGAGGGATGGAGAGCACGGTATGAGTACACTCTTTCCATCGTCTTTGGACTGACTGGGCTGCAGCACCACATGTGACCCCTATCAGAGGCCAGGCCCAGTATTCCTTCATTCCTAGGCATACCAATAGCCAAAAAGGTATTATCTGACTACATTTCATATATGGTTACACACCTAATCACCCAACCCCTGTGGAGAAAAGAGCCATTTCCTAAAATGAAATAATTTTCAAAAGATACTGTAAGAAAATCTGAATGTCTAATGCCTCCAACAAAGTTCCAATTTTCCTAATGCATGACTCCTCTCACCTTACCTAAATATTCACTAATAATTTTCCTCCATCATTCTCAACTCTGTAAGCTTTTAGGGACAGTTGTCATAAATCAGCATTTCATTGTTTCTGGCCATCACCTCTTTACAATACAGACGTTATCACTTAAAAAGTAAAAAATACAGTATGGTCCAAAGGGTAAAATTGTAAGGAATACTATCAAAATACAATACAAGGCCCATGCAAATCCTCTGCTGTTATCTATTTCATAGATTGCAAAAAGTTAGCAGTAGTAAATGCAGCAGCATAAAAAGACAGTGATAATACAGAAAATAAAAGCCTCTGTAATCCCTAGTAGCAATTTGCACTAAACAATGGGAATAAACTCCCTGTTAAAATTTTGTTCTGAGAATTTACAATAGTCTCTTCCTGCTAGTGTGAGTCCTTTTGGAATCTCAGTTCAGTTTGCTAGCGGATACAACACCCATCGGCAAGTACTTTCTGATAATTAAACACATATGACACATGTGAAGGGCACAAGTATGCTGCAAAACCCATTCAACTATTACAGATTTCATTTTTTCCTTTGAATAAAATCTGTAAAGTCATCTTTTATCTAAATAGTACCCTCAAGAAGCGTTTTTTTTAATACATCTCAGGTTCTTATTTAATAGATCTCTTTTCAAAATATGAAGGAATTTGGCCAATATTTAGCTGTAGTGAATAGCATGACTTGAGTGATTAAATTCATATCTCATAACCCTGCAAATGCTGCCAGAGGAATGACATTCCAGCCAAAGGTCTTCTCTGAAAATGGACATTTTGCAAACAGGAGACAAAATTGTTTCCTTACTGTATTGTTTTATAGTAGCCTTCTACATAGCTGCAGTCATCATATTCTGCTCCACTTCTGCTATAGTGAGTCCCACTCTCTGTCCAGGCAGCTTGCATCCCAGTCAGGCCAAGATTCACCTGCAGAAGGATACTTTTGCCAAATGCTGTGTAAAAGGATGGCATGAAAGCAAAGCTAGAAGCAGAGACAGATTGGCCCACACAGCCTGACCTGTCTCCTCCTGAACATCTATTGAAACTGATTGATTTAATGCCTTGCATCTGCCAAACTGTCATTCAAGCCAGAGGGGATTTGGAGGAAGACAGGGGAAGGATTGTAAAAATGAGTTTGCGCATTAGTTTACTGAGCAAGCTTTTAACTCCTAGGAACAGCAACTGGTTTATTGGAAAGACTATGCTTGCAATGGAACAGCTTCACTGTATGGGGGAACAAGAAGGGAAGGGGGGAAATGCTATTTGTGAAGTTAGTAGATTTCTTCCCTTGATTTGTGCCTGAAAGAAAAAAATATCCCAGCTGTCTGCTGCATTGTGTGAACATATACATGCATTTAAATTACTTATATCATTACTTACAGATGTAATTGTGAAATATGTTCTTTTGCATTCAAAATTAGGGGCAGAACAGATGGTGAAAATTCAGTTTAAGGCAATATGTCCATTAAAATAACCCATACTGTTTATGTATTATAACAATGGCAGTCTTCAGCATAGCTGAGATTTTTAGCAATGCTAGATTATGGTAGAAATACAAATAGACTGTAGAACAAAATTCAATATGACTGAAAATTTACCCTGAAAAAATTTAGCTAATTTCTCTTCAGTGATTGTCAGCAGATGAACTCAGCTCTGCTTCCCCCTGTCTTTGCAGCATTGACCTCTTTGTAGCAAAAAGTGAACAATAAATTTTCTGCAGTTCGTGGCCTGCCAAAAGGATTTTCCATATTTAATTCAAAGGGACTCTTGCAAGTTTGAAAAGTCCTCTGATGAGGCCATTTGTATCTAAAAGAGTGTATATATTATAAGCATATATTTTTACTTTATAAATATACATAGATACATATCCATATATATATTTTTGCTATGGAAAGGACCCATGTTAGGAATAAACATACCTCAGATGTCACCTCTGGAGTGTAAAATACTCACTCACCTGAGCATGAAGAAAATCTTGCAAATGTGAGCCAGGTGCTCCTCAAAGGCTTCAAAAGGAGCAAGCTGTTTAGCCTATCACAATATGTTTCAAAAAAACTTACATGGCTTTAAACCCTGCTCACTCCTTGCTACTAACATTGAGTACTGCCATCAGGTTTTGGTCTTGATCAGTAATTTTTCTAAAGCCAGTAAAATGACTATTAAAAAAAAAAAAAAAGTAAAGGTCCATGGTATTTTGGACTGAATCACCTCTAAGTAAAGCACCAATAAAATATTCCATGTCTTTCATTTACTTGGCATCCAGCACAATAAAAATAGAATAACGTTATAACAGCCATGAATCTTGTGTCTTGCCATAAAATCTGGCACACTGTACATCATTTTGGATCAGTAATTTCCATTCTACTTTGTTCATTTTAACATGGTAAAGTAGTTAACAAGAACATTTATCCTTTTTAACTTATTCCATCAGTCCTGACATTTCAAGCTATAATTCCCATGCCATTGAATATGTGTTTTCTGTTCATTCATGAAAAAAATATGACGCTTAACTTTTAAAGAATTTAGGGTGTTTTGTAAGAAGTTTAAAGAAAGACAAGATTTGTCTCCTGCATTTGTACATCACTGAGCACAACAAGAATCACACCTCAAACACATCATATTAAGCAAGGATTAGAATGGTATGTCTTCATGTCGTACACATGTAAAGGAGAATTTATTCCAAGCAAGACGGATGTAGGAACTCTTAAGCAATAAGCTCAGTATCATATCTACCGGAATTTGCAAAAAATGCATTTATTTATGGGACACTGTGCCTTTAAATCCTACTTATAAATACTCTACTCTTTTCAGAGTGTTTCTCCCATGGACTGTTAGAACAGCTGAGAGCTGGAAGATTATAACAGAAGATTGAAAGAACTTGATTGAATTTATTATTCATTTAAACATATGACACCTTTTAAAGAGTATAAAGTAGGCATTGGTATAGTTAATCTGCAAACAAAAATAAGCATTAATCATGAAAATAAAAAAGTTTTAAACCAGTACTCCAAATGTGCGTGTCTGTGTGGGGGAGGGATGACCAAGTTCAAAGATGGAACTTGATGAACTTCACAAGAGAACAGGAATGCTTCCAAGATGTATGGAGTACTTGTATCACACTCACATTTAATTACACAACTTAAGTCTTCAATTGCATCATTTTTAGGTGCAGAGAAGTAGTTTTTTTCTAGGCATTGATTCAAAGCTTGACTTCCCCATGTTTACTTAGTTTTGCATTCGTCTAAAAGTATCTGGGACAGACTCAGATTTTAATATTACCTGGCTACAGTACAAGCAGTCAATGTGCCATCACTCTTTCTCTTTTGCAGTTAACACTTAGTTTTTGTGCATTTCGGTCCTTTTTACAAAATGTCTCAAGTTATTATGGAAGTAAGCAAAGGATAATTCATAACTTCTGGACTTACTGTCTACCGTAGCAGTAGATTTAACCACCTTTAGCTGCTTTGTTTCCAAGGTCTCACAGACTTTGAAGTGAAGTTGATCTAGAGAGTTGATGGAACACTTCTTCAGCCCAGCTCTCAAGTTTCCCTCTCCTTCAAAAGCATGCAAAGACTCTTCTTGCTTTGTGATCCATGCTTTTCTGGTTGTGTCTGTATTTTCTTAACCTTCTAGATCCATATGACACCCAGAGGAAAGTATTCTACGTGTCTGAATTCTCTAGTTCTCCTAATTACTTTTTAAGAAACAGCATTATTAATCATGTTTCTAAACCAGTCAGTAGCTCTTCTGAAGTAAATTTAATTACTAAGAGGGCCAAATAGAGCAGAGTACTCTCCACCTTTCAAGTTGGACAAGAGAAATCAAATGCTTTATAGCAGCAGCAGAATCCTCCATTGATCTTTGAACAGCTGTTAATAAAGCAGCAAAGTCATTAATTCAAAAATGTCACTAGTAGCAAAGAAATGCTCAGCATTTGGCTTACGAATATCAGTTTTCCAGATACAAAGGTGCCCAACACCCTCTTTCTAATTGTTCAAAATGTGATGCTGTTTGTCATGTTAATATACATCATTAAGAAATAGAAAAAAACAACTATTGGAGGACTTGTGCAAGCTGCGAATGCACTCGTTTATTAGGTGACTCCTGGTAATCAGAAGAGTGTGTGCATCCATATGCTACTGTTATACTGTGGTTAACTTTCAGTAACACTTTTTTGTTAAATGGGAATAGCAACCTTTAATTAGGATTTGAGGTTTGGTTCTGAAATTGCCATACACCTGCTTATTCAAAACAGATGTTTTATCTGCAGTGCAGTTTTACTCATAATATGTTATGACGGCAATAGCAAGTTGCTAACAAAATACAAAAGAAAGGCAATATCTACTCGCTGTGCTCTCTTATATGAGGTTAATAAAGTTGACTGATTAGGAATATCAGTTTGCTTTTACCAACACCTGACTACGTTAGCATGCCACATTATAATCTATGTGAGTGTATCATTCAGTGCTCTGTCATTGGGAATCTAATTCAGTTTTAGTCAGAAAACAATTATAAAATGACTTGGCCTTTATGTTGCACTTCATTTTTGTAGTGTTTCATGCATCATCAGCTTTCCATGCATTACACGTCTCCATTCCCATTTTACAGACAAAACCGAAGTGTCATCCAGCACTGAAGCAATGCACTATCTTGGCCAGCCTCAGGCCAACACTATCCCAAATACAACAGATACTGTGAAGTTTTCAAAGCCTCTTCCCTCATGTAAGGTGATTCCTTTCCAGTGTATACTCGATAAATCTTACAGCTAGAGGAAGCAAGAGAGAAATGTCATGAAATGTTAAAGGGAAATATTCTGGTCTCAAACCTGATATGTGGGAGGGAATATTTCCAGAATCACTTGTTCTGCCTTCAAAGCTGTCTTTAAAGGTAGAAAACAGTTCTGATGCACAAGGTATGACTCAGTGCACTTTGGATTTCACCCAGAATTCGTTTACAATGTGAAATTAATATTCTAGGTAAGCTGAGGTTACCAGCTAGCTGTTGAGCAGTCAGAACCTTGGTACTGTCCTGATGTCATGACTCGATTTTACCTCTCATGCACTTATGTCTGCCACTGTGTCCAAGCCACCTGAGCAATTTGTGTCCCCTTTTTGGTGGGAAGATGGAAGAAGGTTGGCTATCAGCAGAAGGTAGAACAGTGCTGAGGTTTACCCAGCACAAGTGCCAAAGGTAATGCAATACCAACGACTGAAACTTCACACAATAGACATCAGCATGCCTCTCTTTGTTTCAGCTTTACAATATCAAAGTGAGTCATTGTCATGCCTTCTGTGTCAAGAATGTAAAATTGCCATACTGAAGGTTAATGTAACGTGTCAATTTATTTTATAAAGATACTGTATAGGTTTATAATGAGATAGAGATGTTAAGTAATACAACAAGAAAGTAATACTACAACAAAGGCGTTACTATTACTAAGAAACACGTTTTCTGACATATTAAGACTTTCTATATAACAATAAAAAAGCATATTGCATTTGAGAATTATGTATTAAACCTGAAAACATAGAACACTGGTTTCATCCAGTTTTTAAAATTTGTTCCAATATGATCTTCTTCTGTATTGTATTTGTTGCCATCCAGAAAATAATTTGGCACTCTCTTGACTCTTGAGGCTGTATCATTTCCAAGAAGCCTGTAATGGGCAAACTAGCTTTTTTACCATGTCTTAGACTGTTTTCAGCACAAAAATTTAGAGCAACCGTAGTCAAATTAGTGCAATGCTCTGGTATACTTGCCTCTTTTTTTGTTTGGTTTTTACCACTTCTTTTACAAAACGTTTTGTATAATGTCAGACTATGAGAAGATACAGGTTGTAAATTTATTGCATATTGAATCCTTCTCTAGATAGTTGTTTCTTTGTGGAGGAAGGTTTTTGTGATCTGACAAGCAGCAAAGTCTTCTATCCATTTTATTGATAGATCACAAGTACACGTAGATCCACTTTGACTTTTGGACTTAATAATGTAGAAAGTGAAGCACCGGTTTAAGTAATTTGCTGAAAAAAGGCCACAGTCAAATAAAACATAAAAAAATATGTAAATATACGTTTATATCTTACCAGACTAAACATGCTCAATGTATAACTGAAAAAAGTAATTGAATCTCGTCTCTCTTTTTGTCTGTTTTTGGAATAGCTGTGACTACCTCCAGCTTTTTTTTTTTTTTACATTTATTTGTTATTTGAATGTAGTCAGCAACTACCTTTGACAGATTTCTTTTTATTCTCTGGTTTGATTGTTTAAAATTTGAGATTTATTGCTTGATGGGATACCTATTGAAAGGACTGGAAAGACTCCCATTAGCTTCAAAGGACAACAAATTGTGCCCGGAGCTCTGGTACAGCAAAGCATTCAGACACGTGTTTAAACATTGATGCTTTCAATGGGACTTGAGCACATGTTTAAAATAAAGCATGTGCTGTGGCCTTTGTTGCATAGGGAAGCACTTCAGCACATTCTTAAATGTTTTGCAGAACTGGCACTACAACAACTTCTGCTGCTAGTTACATTTTTTAGTTTTATGGAAAAAAATAAAAGCACTAGAAGAAGTTACTGTTATTTTGCAATAAAAGTATATCTAGCCTTGAATGGGTAAGATTTGCCTCCTGTTTGTTCATAAGAAAGTTTACATGCACTATAATCTAATTTTGAATAGAAGAATTTAACCCTATCTTAATAGGGGATGAATAAATATTTTTCTATCCTTTTTCAGCAGTTTTAGTTTGGCAAATGTTCACAGTATTATTAATGTGCACATTCAAAAGAGTCTTAGATCCTGCAGTAGTTCTCCACTATGAAATGCCCTTTTTAGCATGTAACAACTTCTGCCTCCTATTCACCATTTAGTGATGTCCCTGATATCACTTCAAATACTTTCCAGAGAGGGAAGAAGGAGCCAGAATGCTCAAGCAAATGTCTTCTCTAACTGTGTGAATTTTTATTAAAGTTTTCTTAGCCTCCCACTCCCACACATCTTTCCCCCCCAAAAAATGAGAAGAACGTGCATCTACCAACTATTTATCCTTCATTAGAACTAAATATCACCTTAAACAGTCAGGAAATGCAAGATAATGGCATTTCAATATTTGCATCTTTTTTAGCTCTGGAGAACTGTGCCTTTATCAGATGAAAGGAACATCTTTGTACTTTGGCAAATACATGGGCAGACAGGAGCTACACAAAGTGTAAGTGATTCCGAGGCTCAACAGGCTCCTGTTTTTTCACAAGTGAGGCATGCAAAGAGAAAACTTCCCCTAGGAAATGTGGTTGGTCATGTTCTGCTCACACAATCTCTAACAGAAATTCTGTGGAGTTTCAGAAGAGCAAACCTATGCCATTCACAGATGCGTTTGTCTGTGAGGTTCTATAAGGTGAACAGTGAATACATTTAACCAGCTCCAAACAGTCTTTGGCACTTTTAACAGTTTTCACTATGGTTATGCTGCAAATAACGTAAGAATTATATTCATCATCCTTAAAATTTGGTTACTCTGTAACTGAAAGATGTCATTGCAACTCCTAGTGACATATCCTGCCTAGCTGTAATAGCTATGCTGCCTGATAGAGTTAAAGCTCCAGTTAGGCCCAGCATCCCAGTGAAATGAGATGACATGGCCCAAGGTGAGCACCTGCTATAGTACTGCCAGTAGCTCAACTAACTCAATTAGAAGCTGGCTTTGACACAGTTACACAAATATAGCTACAGATTTGGATTGCAGAAAGGGGCAAACTTGAAACACCTTGATGCAGTTATGTTACTTTAATGAAACTGATAATAAAACAATTCAAATTGCATCAAACCTAAAACCTAAAAAAGAAAACAAACCAAAACAATCACAACAAAACCCAACCAACAGGCAAGAAAACGCACAAAAACCAGAGAGCTACTGATAGTCCAGGGTTGAATACATGAAGACAAGACTCACAAGAACAAGAGGCTAGGAGAGACAGGACAGCAGACAAGCTCCCTCAGGTTTACAGCTACTTCCACCTTTGACTCTGTAGAATGTTCTTTCAAAGCATTATGTTTTGTAAGAATACACTTATTTACTTGGTTATTGTTCCTTCCTGAAACTTCAGGACTTGTTGCTGTTTCATCGATAAAATGGAAAGAGAACACAAATTCTACCAAACTAAAATTATGAGTAAGCAAAATCTTGTTTCTCATAGACATCTAGCAAAGACAAGTTATGAAAATGTGATGTTATTCAAATTGTTTCTTATTTCTCCACGTGTAATTTTTAATCTGTCCCAGATGGTCTCAGACTTTTTTCCTAGAAGACTAAAATACCATCTCCTTAAGAAACCTTATCTGATCCAAATTAAAATTTTTCCAGCTAGCAAGAAGCCCAGTTCTGGAAAGCCAGCTACATCTCTCTGATGTGCTGACAGCATTTATGTTCATTTTTACAGCACATGGGCCATCTCCTGAATCTCCAGCTACTTTCTGCACAGCATGAACACCCACTAGTAAGGCTTCCTGTGATGATTTTGCTGCTTCTGTGTTGAACATGTTAGTGGTTTACAGTTGAGACAGAAGATACTCTCAGTAGAAATATTTTGAACATGAAATAAATAAAAAAGAAAAAGGGGAAAGGAGTCAAACAGGTAATTACTTGTAATTGAAAAAAACTATTGATTTTCCTGTTGATACATAGTCTAAATTATCCCTCAAGAAAAGTAGTAATGCGTCTTTAAACAGATTTATTGGTCCTAACTCTAAAAAAGCAGCTTGTTCAACTTCAGTGCCATTGCTTTTTTCATATGATACAGACAGAATGGAAATGCAGACAGTGGAGAGGTTTGGAGCAGGGATCAGAAAGATTCTAGAAGATGACATCTGAGGTTCCATAGCTTTAATTTTTTTTTCTGTCACTTTCCAGTCTGCAAGTCCCCAGCTTCACGTCCCTCCTGTCTGAACAAGCTGAACCCTTCAATGGGAGGCAACATTTGTTTCTCACAGGTGTCCAGCCCAAGATGCATACATGGGCTTCTACTCAAAGTTGTCTCACATACAGATCTGAAGGCAAAGGAAGTCCATCAAATCCAAGATTACAGTATTACCATAAAATAATAATTTATTGTCAGGACTTCACACCTGTCTACCAACCTGCTGCTTTTGTAAGTCTGTTGGTTTTGGTTTTTTTCCATGGCACTCCTAATAGTTCATCTGTAAAGGTATTCTATAAACCAATCTTATGCAAAAATAAAGTTAAAGGCAGAATTACAATGTGTTACAGTATAAAAAAACCCCTTCAATTAGCTACAATTTTCCAAAGTATGACTATGTGTCTGGCTGACTGGATGGATGGATGGATGGATGGATGGATGGATGGATGGATGGATGGATGGATGGATGGATGGATGGATGGATGGATGGATGGATGGATGGATAGCAAAAGAAAGGCTCTGTATCATGTCATTGCCAATGAAGATTAGACAGACTATTTCTGTGCCTTTCAGCCTCAGGTTCAGATTTACCTGTACTTGTTGAGGGGGAAGACTCAGCAGAAGTTTACCCACAGAAAAATATTTCATCATGATTCTGCATCCCAGAACTGTCTCCTCTCACTTTTTCCTGAATCTGTTCTCTGCAGTCTAATGACATAGATAGATTCACTCTTTAAGCAATCTCTGGTGGGAATAATAACTTGTGTCTCTTCTATCCAGCACATATGTACATAAACCCTGTGGGCAAAGCATTCAGGAGTTTTTAGGGGATGTCTGATAGACTTTCAACTTGCTCACAACGAATTTGGTCTCTTCTCAGGAACACTGGGGAAAAGGCAAGAGTTTGCTTCAGTGGAAGTGCTGTCTCTTGTACATATATGCTGTGGTGCTATGGAAAGGCTTAACAGAACTACTATGACTTTTACCAGTCTCTTGCAAGGGGAACAGCAAAGATACACATACATAATTCTCTTTCAAATAATGTCTTTGTGCTAGAATGGCAATTGGTTAGGAATGGAGTGATACACACGTATTAGGTCACAAATACTTGTTCTGAAAGATTAAATGCATTCCATAAAGTGATATTTCTGGTATCCTAGTGATATCCCTGTGGGATGCAATGCAATGTACAAAACACAATGGCAGTAAGAAACTTAAAAAGTTTGATGACTGTATAACCAAAAGCCAGCTCCAGCCAATCAATATGGTGATAACATGTAAATACATATACATGTATACATGGATGGATGGATGAGCAACAGTGATGTGTTATTATGTGTCAGCTATTGCACTGGGATCCTTGGACAAGATGGAAGATACAAGCACCAATATTGGAGCAGAGAAGACGGGAGGAAGATTATTTATTTATTATTTTACAACATTACTGTGTAAAACACAGGATGAAATAACAATCCCATACTCTTGTTCTCCCTCATACTGAAGGATCTGCATGCACACTTTCAATCTTTTGACACCTGCAGAGAGCAATAGGAAAGGCAGAACAACAATATGAAGAAGGCTATAGAAAATAAGGACTGTTTGTCCCAAAAACAAACAAAAAAATCTGAGTGTTCTGGCCTATTGTTTTAATACCAGGAAGTGAGAGAATTATCAAGTGGACTTTATAATATGGTTTATAATGTTTAGAGTTTTTCTCCTGTACCACAAAAGAAGTGTTTTTCTTTCTGAATAATACTAATCGGAATTGTACACCATCTCACCTGCAGCAATGAGAAGCAAGAAAAAGGTTAGTCAAAAAGCATCTATGGTTTCCCTTTTGGCCTCATGTGGATTGCAACACTTGTGTCCTAGCAATGCCAGTAAATCAGAAAAGGTCAAAATTCACCGTTTCATTTTTCCAAACCATATCAAGCAGTCCTCAGCCACAAAGGAGAGTCTGACCCAGATTTCCTCCCTTTCTTCTTAACTCTTTGCCTGTACCTTTCGAGCATCTACTTCCCCAGGCCAACTTTCTGAGCCTCATCATCTCTCTCTCATGTGCCAAAACAATCTTATTGCTTTCAGGTCTTTTCCTCTCTTTGATCTCTCCTTCTCTGTGGACATATTGCCCTTCTCTTTCTTTTCTCCCAGGTCCCCATTTCTTCTTTCCAGATACTCCAGGTTGATTTCTCCCTTTTCCTTATATTCCCTCAGGTTTTCCCCATATCATAGATTCAAGACCAAACTTTCTATTACAAATTTTTCCACCAGTAAGGATGGGGGAGGGTACAAGGAGAAGGTCTGCAGCTTTCCCAAATGTTGTGTTGTTGGGAATACTTCCCTTATTGTGCCTGTCTAAAATTTAGTTTATACAGGTGGCAGAATGAAATGTGCCATCTCATAATTAGTCCCACATGCACTGCAGGCAATTTATCATCAAAACAATCAGCAGTCACCATTAGATTCAGTGAATACCAGAGATTATCAGAAAATTGAACTGAGGGAAAGGAGGAAAATAGGATAGAGCACTTTGGCTTTTCTAAGTTCTTTTTTTCTCTTTCTTTTTCCTCCCCACAAAAATATCATTTTCCCTGCAAAGTAGTGGCCAACTCAATGACTCCATAATGAATAGATTCACAGGAAAGCTGTTATCTTGGCCCTTACAACCTTTCTTTTCCACTGAATATGTTGTATTGGACTTCGTTCTATACTTAAAAAAACAGTAACAATAACAGTAATCAGCACAAATGTGGTATTTTATTGGTGAGGAGTATGCTCTCTTTTTTTAGATGAGCACTGTTGCTGCTCTTTTTAGTGAGGGCAAGAGAAATTGTTATGCCTCTTTTGTGAACGGAAACAGGCACAACAAACTCTGGACGCTCATTCTTACATATACAAATACACATTCAAGCACATGCACCTCCACATAGGCATACACACATGGACATAGCCAGAAGTGTTAAATGCCCCAGGCAAAAAGACTTGGGGAGGCCATTCCCCACATGATAACTAAGGATGATTATATGGTATTATTTACTCCCATTTCTACTGATCCTTTTGATGAAGAAATCGAGTAATTAATGGAAAAAACAGAATGCCAACAAGTTCTGGGGAAGTGCTGATATCCATGGATCAGAGTAATCAGGGTGTAGAGAAGAAATGCGTCTGTAGGGAGACACAGCAGTAGACTTACGGCTCTGCATGATGGCATGTCTGCCTCTATCCTACATGTAAGAAGTGTGGAGATGCATTATCCTCCTGCAGGGCTATGCAGGAATGTGCAGTGATATGGAGTTTGCTTCCCCTATGTCATTAAATCATGTAGTGGAGGGCATAGACCCCAGAGTGGTCAACAGCAGACAGAAGCACGTTAAGTATTCCTCAGGTTTTTTTGGAGCTTCTTGATACACACCAGTTTCAGAAACAAATTAGTGGGAAAACCAAGAAACTTTTCATTCTCTCCTGAGGACTGCTCAGTATTTTGCCTTCTATGCTTCAATAGCTGCAACTCTTCCCTACCCCACCCTCTTGCAACCCCTACTTGTACCAAGAAACCGCTAAAAAAACTCACAAGCCAGGTTTTGAAAATTTTTCCACTGTATGTTACAAACTAATCATTACAGTCTGTGAGTCAAACCGAGTTTACTTTTTAAACAAATGATGTGTCAATAAGAAGAATGTCCTAGTGTTAACTTCAATTACCATAGAAATGCCTGGTGATGAAGAGTGTTTGATCTATTGCTACTTCTTCAGGGCAACTTCCTTTTGTAAGAAAGGCTTGTATTACTGTGTTTTCTCTATCCTCTGTTTCTATTCTATCAATGTTCCTTTTGTTTTAGAGGCTCTTCAGTTAAATTAATATACTGATCAAAAGTAGGGGACTTAGTTCAGGCTGGGCTTAGTAAATCTAGAGTTGCTTGGAAGATAAATTACACAGCTAGAATGCATCCTTTGAGGTGAAATTTTACAAGAGGTAGATAGATAGGTGAAGGTCATGTTATTTTAGCTGTAATATATAATGACCTAAGTGATTATTGTCAAATAGTGCAATGTTTTATTTCTACATGTTGAACATCAGCTGTGTTATATACTTACCAGAGGCTAATATGTCCTCCATGTTCTGCTATTTAGCATAAGATTCCAAACAAAACATTTCCATATCCCACTTGGGACAATGAAAGTCATCCGTGACGGTCCCAGATTGAACTCGTTGTTTGAAAGTCTTGCCTCTGAGCACCTGAGCATAGGACACGGCAAACACAAAGTCACCCAAAAAGTGAGTGCAAAGAAACTTGACTTATTTTCCATTTCATTAATACACTTTCTTCAAAGCTGACATGAAAATAGCAGTATTTCCTTACCTTTTAGCTGAAACAGCCATTGGCTGTACACATGCTGCACACAGCAAAGTGCTATTGTCCATGATTTTGAGTATACCCCAAACTCATAAGACAAATAAACAGTGACAATTTTCAGTTGCTTACATTTATTTTTTTTCTCTGTACCCCTAAACACTGACAAGGGAGACAAACAAGGCACCCAGAAACACAAAAGCCTGTACTGTCATCGGAGGGGTGGAGTTATTGTTTCCATGCTGCCAAGGAAGAGCAGTCAATCATCGCTCTTCCTGGCCATCATCCCTATTCTTCAGTCCTTTCAAGTACTTTCAAGTAGTCCAACTTGTGCAGACAGCACAAAGATCTTGAGCTATGTCCATGCTCCTCCCTATCTGAAGAGAGGCTAGACAACCTTGCTAGACAAGGCTAGACAATGTAAGCTCTTGCTCATAAGGCACAGAAATTACTGGGTCTCATGGAACTGACTCTGGGTTAGGGTAGGTGTCCAAGGAAGGTCTCAAACCCAATGTAATGGGTTCTGTTGTAGCCAAAAAATAATAAGCTGGAAGACATTTGAGAAGTCTTATTTTTAAGACCCTTTTAATCTCCTTATAGCAAGCTTTGCCAACAAAAGTATAAGAAAAGGAATAACCAGAGAAGTCCCCAGCTCCCAACAGCATCTTACAGACCATGGAGACTGTAGGGGTGGGTGGCTGTCCTGCTGTTTTTCAAATCAGGACTGGCGGGCTGCTAACACTGGAAGCAACAGTACAATGTCATCATCTAACAATATATTATGACAGCATCTATAGAATTTATTAGCATAAATCAACATAATACGCATTTGCAGCATTAGTATTGAAAATTTTTATCCCCAAGTAATGGTGGGGGGACACAATGTAAGACAAATTGCAATGGTTTTTCTATAGTGTTCTCACGTGATGTAGCATGTTTGCACAGTATGGGCATATAAGACTATGCACACACATGTGTATTTTAAGAATACGCATAATACTCTACCTATAGTATGAGTTCCATGCATTCTTCTAAAAATAACGTCCCAAATTTTTTGTGATCTTTTCTTAGACTTAGAGAAAACACAAATTTTTAGGAGCTACCACATGAGAAGGGGTGGAAAGAAAGGTTGTGAGAGTGTGTGTGTGTGAGTATGCATGTGTGCGCACATGTGCATGCGCACATATGTGTATTCATTTTGATTTCAAAGCACATCATCATGTGCTGACTAAAGCGTCATCACACATAGAGTCATGTAAATAGAGACTGCTTAAAAAAGTAACTTGAGTTCACTCAGAGTCAGACCCCTCAGTTTGAATTACAGATAAACACATTTCAAAGTGCAAATTTTGGAAATAAGGTACAGGGGACAACAACCTTACATGGCCCTTCCTTCAATTTTGATAGAGCAGTTTCAATTTTCAGGGTAATAATTCAAAGGTCTCATGGCTTTCTAACAACACCGAGTCCTACTTCTTCCTCATTCCCTGTCTTTCACTCTATTGTTCTGTGCATACTCTGAACATTACCCATTTCAAACCTGAATGCTTAATCAAATCCAAGTGTATTTTCGAGAGCTCTTCCAAATTCTTCAGTTTAGACAGCATTTTTCTGAACAACAGATCTCTTTGGGGTTAAGACGGCAAGAACATTTTCATAAATGAAAAGCACTATGCAGTGCACAACAGCAATTCTTCTCTTGTCCTAAAGGAAAAGCCTATAAATTCTCTAGACTCTGTAGTAGGTAAGGATAGTAGTCATAGTCTGTCATTCCTTCACTAGCAAGGATGACAAGGAAAACCTGAGGAAGATCCTCATAAGTGGTACTCTATTCACCCTCTGCTCCACTCCCTTAAGTTGTTACCCTGTTTCGCAGCACCTGGAGAAGCAGAAAGCTTACCATAGGCCTTGCTTGCCACCATATGATATTATATCTCTGCACTCACCCTTTCAATCACATTAATGCCAATAATGCAACAATCTTTTTCTTTTATAAAGGTCTTAACCTGGCTTGTGCATTAATTTAGTCTGCCAAGTTATTTATGCACCTATAATAACGCAGACTAAGCATCCTTACAAGAACAGACATATCCTATTTATGCTGATCTGAAAGAGTTCTGAGCTTACTGTTACAGGCCCTTGATAGTGTTGGCCCATTACTGCATGTTTTCTAGGGTTCAGAGGTGAACAAGCTGATTCCAAGGGAAATCCATCTACGTCTTCCACCTCAATCTGACGTCCATTTTTCCCCATTGAACAGACTCCTCTCCTGCTGCTTCGAGCCAATTTTATACTATTTCCAGATTTATGAAAAGAAGCAAGGCTGATATATCTCCAAACATTGCTGCTGTGATGTTTCCAACCTATTTCAGCTGCCACTTCAGTGAGCATTGGTAATGTGTAGTACAGCTCTGAAATAAGGCTGTGTTCATAAGCTTTCTTTGGACGTTTTGGTGAAACCTGCTCTGAAAACACTGACAGTTTTGTCCAAGTGAAACCTGGAAGATCAGTCTGTATGTGGTACTCCAATAATAACACTGAAGTAAGAAGTACTATTAAGAGCCAGTTTAATTTTTTGAACGTATCATGTAACACACTGCGAAAGTAGCACAAGGTCAAGGAAAACATCTATTATTTAATTTGAGTTGGAGCCAAACTGCTGGTGATGTAGAAGACCACACTTCTCACTCTGAATGGAACTTCCTTTATTCAGTCCTTCCAACTTCATCAAAACTTTTCATTCACTTTGTCTTTGTCTATCCCTTTCTTAGAAAATACATTACAATCTCAGAGGGTCCTCCCCTCTCCTTCTTTCTTTTTTTGCTAGATAAATGAGGAGCATTCTAAATTCCTTTATAAGTCACTTCTTCTTTTTTTTTCCCCCCCATTTCTGCCCTCAGCTGTATCTTAGCAGCTCCAGGAAAGTCAAAGTAGCAGCCATAACAACAGAATCTTATCTTAGAAACCAATGTCATCTGAACTCTTCTTTCCAGATAAGATTGCCCCTCCTTTCTTGCGCAATTTCACGTCAAAGGTAACCATGACAGCATCATGGCAGACATAGCTTTTTGGTAGGTGGGTTAAAGCAGTTCTTCAGGACTGTATGCCCATAACGTTATTATCCACAGACTCAAAAAAAATCACTGTTTCAGTCATTAAAAAGGTACATGTGAATGCAAGATTTACTAAGCTTGAGTGGATGTGATCAATAATTTAAATATTGCTGAATAACAAGTAAAGAAAACAAAAATAGCAGCTTTGGTTTCAGGATATATGTAGCTGTCTTGTGGAAGTAAAACATTCCTGCTATATTTTATGTCTCTATATAAATATCAAAATAGGTTTATAAGTTGAAAGAAGAACATGCCAATTCTAGAATCATCACTCACAGCACTTCAGTTTATGCAGTTAAATCTCCCAGCTAACAGCATTCTGCAGGCAGTTGCTTTCCTGCCCAGGAGGCAAAGCACACATCTGCCTTGCCAACACTCATGGTAAAAATACCAGTCAGGAAATGCAGGCCTGCCAAAGACAGGGTAAAGGGACTCATCAAAGGCACTAGTTACAACATAACCTCTTAGATGAAGCAAATCACTACACAAAAGTACCATGGCTTTGGCGTCTTTTTCTGCTTCCCTTGTCACTCTGGACTTCTCTTTCCATGTTTTTACCTGATCAATGCCCTCAGAAAAAGATGCTCTCTCCTTTTCTAGATGAAGAGGTCAATACGAAGAAAGATTGTTTTGTATCCTGTACTGAACAGACCACATATCTCTGGCACCCAAAGTTAGGTTGCATCCAATGAAGCCCATATTGTAAATGATGAAAAAACCAATGCATTCATCAGGTGTGAAGTCTGCTTAAACTGGAACCTCTTGACAGAAACTTTACCAGTACCACAGCCATTTGGCAACGTGATCCATTTGTTGGGCTCCTCCCTGCTGTGGAAAGATGGAGTTTCTGTAACCGCGATGACTGTATAGGACTCCAGGGTGGTTTGATGAAAGATTTCTGTGAAATGCTCTACAAATTTTCTCAGGCCTCCTCTCAAGGCTGAGGGGAAGTTGGATCTCAGTGTTTTTCCCAGATCTTTGTTTCTTTTAAGATCTGGTTATCATAAAGACATCAGTGGAAAGGGAGGGAAAAATTTTATGAGCTTCTGCTCCTTCCTGACTTTCACTTTAGTTGTATTTCTCTTAGACTTATGGTTTTTGGAAAATATGCAACACAAGTTTGGCTTAACCTTTACAGGTTAATTCTTTTTTTTCCAGAAATCATTTGTTTGACATCAAGAGATCTTACTCAGATGACATAGGTAAAGCCATGGCAGAATTATATTGGCATAAGCGAACCCAAGTTTTTACTCAAAAAACTGTACAACCCAAGCTTCTCTAAATCCTAAAGAACAAGACCAGAACAAACTATAAGTAATAAAATTTCCAAAAGACCTTCTTGGCAGCACTTAAGTATTCCATGAGAAAATCTGATGCATCCAGTGATCATCTGATGGAACAGGTCATCATTTAGATTTCCCAGCCATTTTCTAAACTCCTGTTTTGACTGATGGCATGGCAAAGTCACTGTCTCCTATTAGAGTCTATGCTTGAGTGGTTCTTGCACCTGAGAAGATCAAATGCTCTCTAACCTCTGAGGATGCCTTCTTGGCATGGTGCTGAATTAAAGTATTAGAACTCTGTAGAAGGGTGGTGCAGGTGAGCTGAAGGAGTGCTTGCTGATCTGAATGGGAATCACATCACCTCTTAGAGACAGCCATAGAGGTGATAGGGGAAGCCCAGAATCATTTTTCACCAGATCACAGGGCCGAGCAATGCAGCCACGCCAGGGAAAACTCTTGAGCCCCTTTTCCCCAAATCAAGACTGCAGGAAAGAACAAAAACCAAAAACCTGGCAGTGATAGTCCTTCTGCAGCCTACTTTGTCATGTCTTTTCTTATTTGTTTATTTTTGTTTTGTTCATTTGGTTGGGGGTTTTTTAGCAGTATTAGTACTCCTTCTGCACCAGAACTTTATTTAAGACTATTGGCTGGGAACCCCTGTGAGAGTTCCCAGTCCCCTGGGTGGGTTCCCAGCCCCTGAACATTGCAGTATTACGAGTATGACCTCCTGACTTGCCAAGATTTTAAAGGGCCCATCTGCCCTGTTACAATCAATCAAATTGGATATTTGTAATTTGGCCCCTTCAAATTGCATAGGTTGTAATTCCAAGTCCTAAAATGTATCCAAAGCTATTCTCTGCTATTCTTTTTGCATAGAAAGAAAAATATCCAGTTTAAACTCAAAGTTTCCCCCCTGTAACATTTATGCATAAAGTGTGTTACTGCTGTTATATTCAGAAAAATAGTTATTTCACACACACACAAAATTCCTTTTCGTAAGTGCTTTGCTCCCCAGTTTTTTTCTTTTCTCTTTATGTTGCATATACCATCAGAGGCCAACTTTATTTCAGTATTGACTTGGATTTTGATGAATATGCTTCTATTTCATTTATTCTTTATTTGTGCAAAAGCTAGGCAGTATTTTTACATTGTTTCCTACTTCCTTTTTGATTAAACTGTTATATTTGATTTTCCAGAAATAAAGCAGTACAGAGATAGAGAGAGTGAGGCAAATACATCATTCTTAATTCTCTCCTGACTCGCAGCTCTCTAAGCTTTGACCCAAAAGCCCACCTTAACTCACTGGAAATAAGTGTCCAAAGGGAGCCGTCAGAGAGGAAACTCTTCGGGAAGAGACTACCCAAAGTGCTAACCCCAGGAGAATAAGGCCTTTTCCACCTAAAATTAACTGAGCTGCTCAAACACAAACACTGAATCTACTATAATAATAATAGACAACCCAAGTCAGGGCTTTGAAATTGAATTACTGTAATCAGAATCAAAGATCAAAGGCCACTAAAACTTCAGTGCCATTAGTTAGCATGTCAGGAAAAACCCAGCCTGTACAAACACAGTGAATAGGCTGTGTATCTGTTTTTTCTTTGCATGTAACTTTCCAAAGCTCTCTTTCTTGGGGTTGAAGGTAAACCATTCTCTGTTTCAACTTACGCAAAGAGCAACAAATATGGCATCTACAATACATCGAGTGTATATATAAAAAAGTCTCCCTTTTTGCTGTGTGCCTACAATAGGATTTGGCAGTGAACTAAAACTGAGACAGTAGCTTCTTCACAAAATCCGCCAGCAACGGGAGCATGGTTTCACCAGTGCCACTTGTTAAGGGAAGGAAGTTTACTGTTGGTTATTTGAGGAGCCACAAGGGATATGACTGAAATATCCTGGGGAGAAGGAAGCAGATAATATCACAATAATAAAGACCATCCAGTGTAACCCTGAAAAGTAAACCTGATGTGACAATCCTCATCCACTCACATTCATTCTTCCCTGCTCCTGTTCACAGTGTGTCCAGCCCATGGCCAGAGAGGGCAGCCCTTACCTTCTGGTGCATGGAGACTGCTTTGGCAGATCACAAGTTCCCGAGCTACTGACTTTCTATTAAAAATGCCAACAACAACAGTAAGAAAACGTCAATTTTCACAAAATGACCAGATGAATAGAAAAAGCAGACAGTAAACCTTTTCATTTTTCTTTTTCTAAAGCAGAAATCTTCAGGCCAGATGAACTAGATGACAGGCCATCCTTGTGGTCTTTGGGCAAGGGAATGATAGGCATTAAAGAAAGAGATTCTGCCTGCTGTTAACTGCAGAAGCTCGCTGCCACATTTGCCTTCATCTCTCCGATTAGGTATCCCATTACAGGTTTAGCTGCTGAAGAAATGAGGGGAGCAGAGTTACTTGTTTGCACAGTGGCCGCTCCCAACTGCAGCTCCCAACATGAGACGAACGCCCAGCCTGCTTCACGTGTAGTGGCAGTGGAGGTCTGCCCGTGGGCTCCTCCAAGATGCATAGGAGCTCCCTTGCTCCCCTTCAGGGCAAGAAGCAGCCAAAGTGATGTGCCAGGAGCTGGGCTGAGTACAACCTAAGGAGCCCTGCTGAGAAGCTGGGCAGGCAGCAGAAGCCTTGCCCTGAGGAGCCAGAGGTCTATCTCTGTGAGTTACAGCAAAGTGCAGAAATCATGGCTAAGTACCAGCCAGTGCATTTCTAAAAGCCCCTGAGCAGATCAGTGACCAGGAAGACAGCCCAGTCTCCCCCGACAACACTCACTGTAATGTCAGCCTTTGTGCTTTTTAGGCTCATTCTGCCCTTCTCAAGACCGGGAACTGGCATTTGTGCTTTGGATGAGCCTGTGAAAGGCCTCCAGGCCGTCAAGCTATCAGCTGCCATCAGGTTTGCTTCGTCTCCTTCAGGTCTCTCACAGTGCAGCTGCATCCCAGGGCCACCAACCTGCTCACTTGGCAAATGGACAGCCTAAACCACCCTGCCCAGCTGCCCGCTGGTGGGGCAACCTGCCACTCAACCAGAAAAGGCAACAGGACCTTACCATAGAAACCAATGATTGATTTATTTATTTCATCAGTAAAGGATAAAAGTGATCATTGAAGAAGTTAGCGGGGAAGGTCAAGCATTCTCTTGTGCTCTGCTGTGTTCTGTATCAAGTTTTCACTTCCCAGCTGCTGAAGGATTGTTCACATGTAAACAGTTCTAACAAACATATGTGCATCACTCTGATGCTCCTACAGAATCAGCAAGCAGAACAACTGTGGGCGTTAGCACACAGCAGCAACAGCACCTGAACTGGCTCGATCAGGACTCACCTTCTTGTTGGAGGAAGCGATTTCAGTTGAATAATATGAAAATAACTGAAATATGTATTTCCAAGGCCAATATAGTCACAAAGAAAGTTTCTTTGAGACTGTGACTGGCCATTCAGGCAGGCAATGCTAAGGTATATTTGAATAGTGGTTTGTAGGAATCTGATTTCACTCATAGATTCACAGCAAGATCTAACACTACCATGAGAATCATAAAGCATTTACAGCCTGTCTGCTAAGCCTACAAAAAAACTGAAGATTAAGTCATAAGGAAGTCAGTTATCCAGCCATTATGCAAAGCTTCCTAAAAGGCAGTGGCATACATTTAGCAATCATCCCAAAATTAGAACACCAAAAGAAAACATTTTTACATGGGCTTCCCTTGCTATTGCTAGTCTATCTCCCTGTGAAGGCAGCAGTGTTTATGGGACCAGTGTTTGGAAAAGCAAGCTTGAATAGCAGTGTCAAAGGGTAATTGGCACAAAAGAGATCCCTACATTTGGAACAAGAGGAATTAAGTTTTCTTAAGCACATTGGGACCACAGAGTGCTTGTTGTTGATAGACCCACAAGTAGTAATATTATCAGGTTCATGCCAAAGGTCATAACATGCAGTGAGACAACAGTTCCTTAGAGCAATGAGAGCAGGGTCATGACTCCTGTGTGTAACTGATTGATCCTTGGAGTTCAGATCTGTGTGATCCATGGGGAAAAAAAATGTGCAATTTACCACATTCATCTACACTTGGCTTTGAAAGGTTTTTATTGAGGCAATGATCACCTTGCATTTTGGTTTTCAGTTACTGCCAGAAAGTCACTGGAAGGATTTGAAATGATACATGACCAAGGGATTTTATCAGCAGAATATATTAGTGCATAGTTACATGCCAGGTTTTGCAGCAGTTAGTAGCTTTTTTCTCAAGGACTCATACCTGCAGACTGGCCCTTAATTTCTATTCGGCGGGACAGAAGTTTGAAGCCTTGAAATGGCAGTGAAATTTTGTGCAAGAGACTCAATTCTTAGTTTATGCTCATTTTGACCACAAGTAGGAAAGTGCATCCAAGTCACATTTCCATTTTACTAATCTCAAACATCAACTTTTAGAATAGACTCGAAGAATATTTAGGACAACCATTTAGGCAAATGAAATTTAGGGTGTTCTAAATTGTTCCTTCTACTATAGACTACTGCAATGCCCTGCAATGCTCTCCTGATGTCAATCTTAATGAGGACAAACTGCCTCATTTCCCTCGTAGCCTCCTGCCTCTTTGTCATCTGAGGGGACGCTGTTATAGAAGGCATATTCAATTGCCTCTTCAGAGGTTGATTTATATTTCTGATGATAATGGAAAATATTGAGTCTCAAGGTTTAACAAGGAGCCCACGGCTCCAACATGCAACATTAGATAAGCCTACCATGCTTGCTGGAAACTTCTGGGAAGCTCAGGAGAAGTCATTTGAGAGTTTTGAGTCACTTCAAACTGTGCTGTGTAGTGTCCTAGGGACATCCTCTTGGCTTCCTGACCAGGATTATACAATAAGAAGAAATTTAGTAAATTTTGAATAACCCAGAGTTAAGGCCTTGGGAGTTTGGCCAGTGCTAAATGAAATACAGTAATCAATAAAACTTAAAGCTACATGCTTTTCTACCAAGCCTCAGTGCTTAGATTCAAGGAGCTCCCTGTAGAGCTGCACACAGACTGGATTGCTATGATCAATACTGGAAGGTGATATAATGCAATACTATTAATGCAACTAGTTCCATTGAACTCAACAGAAATTCTGCCATTTTCCTCAGCCAACCTAGGGTTTCATCTAATGTGTCTTTTCCAACTCTAATATCTGTGATCCTGAGCACATTACTAAATTGCCAATGGGATCTGCCAACCATTACAGTCTGTGATTTGTCAAGTACTCTATTTGTATTCACCACATCTCTGTCGTGTAAAGGATTCCAGTAATAAGCTATTAAAGACATTTAATGTTACCAATTTAAAGCTGAAAAACACAAACTACTGAGGTGGTGAAGTTGCCAGAAGACACATCAGGCCCTGTGTTAGAATATCTGATTCAACAACTCCTATATGTGCAAAGACTGCAGATTGGTTAATTATAGCTCCATCAGTGAAGTGTATTTATTAGACCCAAATTTGGTGCAGTAATAGAAGCAGAATAGAGGCTAACGTTATCAGAAGTGTTTACAGAGAGATTGCCATGATACAAAGCGCTGAAAGATGTGGACAAATAAGGATGGCTTATTAAAGCTCAGTTTTTGTGAGAGGTGTACCCATTTTCAATGCAGCTACCCAACATTACTGTGCAATATGGTCCAGTAATATACACAACAATTAGGGAGGACTCTGTTAGACTTGTTACTTAGCAAAGGTCCAAATTGCAGCTCAACATTTAATCAGATAGAAATACTGTTTTCTAGTAGTTTCACTGGAGGAAGGCTTGACAAAAAAAAGGAGGATCTCAAATGCATCTTATCTTTGCTAAGTCATTAATAGTGAAAAAATACAGATAGCTACATGATTAGTCAGTTGTTATCAATTGTCTGCGTATGGTAATGCTTCTGTACACACATAGAGAAATAAGTTACAGATGTTTGAAAAGTTATGACCAACGAGGTAATAGCCCAAAACTAAAAGTGACTGCAATGAATTAACCTTCAGTTACAGGTATTGTGAGAATCCTAAATACATAACTATGCAAAAGCCAAGGAAGTGCTCAGTCCCGTAAGTCAAAATGAAGAGGTCATAATGATGAAAATTTTCTGAAAACTTGAAACTACTGAAGTTTATCCTCTTTTACAGTTCTTGCAGATTCCTGCTCCTCTTCCACTTCTCATGTGACTTACTCTCCAGACCCCTCACTAGCTTCGTTGCCTTTCTGGTGAAGGTTCAAGATAATAAGTCATCATGAAGAGTAACTGAGGGAGCTGGGGTTGTTCAGCTTGAAGAAGGCTCAGGGTGGACATTATTGCTCTCTACAACTACCTGAAAGGAGGTTGTAGCCCGGTGAGGGTTGGCCTCTTCTCTCAGACATCTAGTGACAGGACAAGAGGACACAGTCTCAAGCTTTGCCAAGGAGTTCAGGATGGACACTGGGAAGAATTTCTTCACCGAAAAGGTTGTTAAGCATTGGAATGGGCTGTTCAGGGGAGTGGTAGAGTCAGCAGTCTTGGAAGCATTCAGTAAATGAGTGGACGAGGCAGTGCCATGGCCTGGTTGACATGGTCAAAAGTTGGGCTCGTTGATCTTAGAGTTCTTCTCCAACCTTAATGATTTTGTAATTCTGTAATATGCAGCAAATTCTACTGGGTGTTTGGCTCAGCCTGCCTGGTTGGTGCAATACCAGGGAAAGGATTCTTTTATTTTGTTCTCACTGTCTTTCATGCTCAGTTCATGTTGAGACTTTAAGTAGCCCTGCACATATCAATGGCTGTTCATGGACAGTTCTAACAACAATTTTGTTGGGTTTTTTAAAAATTTTTTTGATTAAATATTTTTTCAATTCTCAGTAAGTTGAAAGGCAAAGTCAAGCTTTATGTCACATTCAGTGTCTAGTGTGATTCAAAATGTTCATTACTTTGGGATTTTTTTCTGCATATCTTCTTTTGTTTTAAAAAGGTACATTTTTTGAGAAAAGCATCCAATATTGAGACACTTTAATTTGGGCAGGGATCAGATGATGGCAGGGGTACCTTCATTCTATTATTCTGTAATTCAAAATGTCAAAAAAATCTTTCAAAAGTAATTCAAACTGATCATATGGATTGATATAGAAATTGATAGAAATACATAATTTTTTCCTATTTAATTAGATCTATACTTTTCAGGATGAAAAACTGACTGAAAATTTTCATCCAGCTCTAAGTTGTCCTCTGAAAAGATTCATAGAACTTTAAATTTTGACTCTTCAGGAAATAGCCTGTTTGCAAGTCAATTTATCAAAATTACCTCTCCAATACATAAAATAATAGTGTATTTCAGATACTTCTCTTGCACCACTTTTAAAGCAGAAGAATTAGGAAGAGAAAGAAAGAAGGAAAAGACAAAAATGTATTTTAAAGCATTTTTGAGTCTTTAGAACAACATAATTCAGCATGATTCTGTTTTCATCCCTAAAGTAATATGGTATTTCTTTCTATGGGACACAAAAGTTCAGATAAACTTCAAGAAGTACCTTATGTCATGTTGTTTTACTATGTAAAGCTTGTTAGACAAAATGTAAAAGACATCCAAAAACTACTAATACAGTGATCTATTGCTATGAAACATTTAAAAGTTATTTATTCTCTTTGAGAAGAGAAAAAGACCTAGCTATATTTAATATATCTTACATCTTAATAGAGCTTTCACTATTTTTGATTATACCTACTTGAGAGTCAGAAAACACACTTTTTCCCAAAATGCTGACACATTTCATTTAATTAAAATGTATATATTTGGAATATTTTATGAGACAAGGAAGCCAACACAGATTCTTTTATTTATTTAATTGTCTAATGTTTGGACAGTGCTTTGCAAGCATAATACGCACTTATTTTTAGTACTACTTGCCCATGCAGCATTATCAGCAAGATATGAATAAAATGCTCTCAGCTTTGCAAGCAATTTTCTTGATTAATTTCTTTGTATAAAGCAGCAGAGGGAGCTCATACATTATTTTTGGTGTATCACACACAAAAAAAATGATAAATTACACGTGTACACACATGTGCATGCACACGCACACACACACGCACATCTAGATGCCACGGACCCACATACATATGTACTCATGCAGTCAGCTCTGGGACAAGCCGCACAGCTACACTGACTGTGCCTGCACTAGTCATGCAGACCAATAGGAGCAGATATGTACAGCAAAAGAGCTGGGAGTGAGCACCACATGTCCACAGCACACATCCTTCAGGGCACTCTTTCTGGACTAGCTGCAGCCTGGTCCCATCACCTGAGACACTCATTTGTGCCTTGGGCATTTTCAGGGAGCTGTAGGAGTGCTTTTTACTGATGAATTTTACCCAAGAGGAACCCGGCTGGTGCCTTCTGACCTTGCTCCTGAATGCAAATCAAAGCTCACCTGGTAGGGCTGATCTGGAGGCACGCATCAACAGCACACACTTGATACAAAGCAAGTCACCAGTGTTAAAGTTGAGTTAGAAAGTTGAGTAGGTGCCTTACCTGAGCTACTCTTCAGGTGTGTAAGAAATTAGATGGATGACTCCAACTTAGGCAATTACATTCTGCCGGAGTGGCATGTTAGGCACCTACATGCCTTTTTGAAGTTTCTCCTCAATCTCTGTAAGTTTTGCAGGAAATGTTTAACACTAAAGGTACACTGAGAAAGAAGTGCTTTAGTCACATAAAGAACTGGACAAATTTCCTAAACTTCTTGGTTTTGTCTGATTGAATGAGTTCTTGGGAATGTATGCCCTTAACTTGACCCCTGAAATCTGTAAATCGAAGATGTAAGGAAGGCTTAAAAGAGTTACACTTAGCAGATTGTAGCACTCCCTGAACAGCACAAGTATAATTGTTATTTCCTTTACGAATATGTAGCGTAGATTCTCTTCTACATGCTGGGCCAGCCAGTGCCTTGAGAGAATCATTTGGCTTCCCTAGGCACTCCCGCGAAAGTCTAGGAGGAAGCAGTGGGATAATGTGGGGACTGCACTTTAGTGGATGGCAAAGCCATAAGAAAGCAGTTGGTCTAACGGACTGTCCCACATCTTCCCACATACAGATGAGAACCATTGAGGCCAATGACTGGAAAGAGCAGGAAAAATGGACTGCTGACACCTTTTATTTCCAGGCTGGGCAGACATACCAGGAACTTTACACTATGGTTTGCTACTTTTGGTTCTAGACTTGGACTGAGCAGATGTGAAAATGGCAATAAAAGAAACCAGGAGAGGTTGAGTGATGAGTGTGGGGATGGGTGGGGGTGTGGGGCTCAAGTTGGGAAGAGCAGACAATGAATGGCACAAACACTTTGTGATTTTTAAAAAACTTATCCATTTGGAGTAGGGCTTAAGGCAAAAGGAATAGATTTGGGCAGAATTACTTGTCAAATCTAAACCAGCTGTCCAAATTCATGATAAAAAGCCCATAAACCATCATTCTGAGAGAGGAAAAGCCACATTGTTTTTATTTGTCTGTAGAGCAATATGTGTCACTGTATAAATAGTAACTAATAATAATAACATGTGCTGCAGCACTTCTGTGATATTTTTCAATAATTACTGTTGTTGTAAAGGAGTTTAGTATGAAGTAAAACATCTCTATGAGGGAAAAAATTGCTACCTCTTTCCCTCTGATATTTGCGTAACTGAATTAAAAATATGCAGATACATCGAGTCAAAAAAACATTATTCCTAGTTCAAGGAACTCAAACTGCACACCTTGAAAAATTTCTCAGCTACATTGTTCTTTCATATGTTATCAAGATTTTTATTTCCTTTTAACAGTAGTAAATCATCAAATGAAAAAGGCTTATATTGCACATACCATTGCGAGACACGCTCATGTTGTAACATCAGAACGAACTATTTTTTAACCTAATATACAACAATTTAGCAGCATTAGAAGAACATAAAACAGATAAAAGTATAGCTTTTACAGCCATTCATCAATGGCCTTTTTTTGAAGAGTGCAGTTACCTCCTCAGGCTAAGCATACGTCTCTCTATTTCACATAAATACACAAAGTGACAGGGCTTCCAGTCAAAATAAACATTTGCTCAGTGTATACCTGGTTTTCACCCATTTCATTCAACAGGAAAGAAGTTAACAAACACAGTAATCTCTCATCTGCTCTGGGGATGAAGATGTGCTGTATCTACCAACTTGTGACTCAATGTGTTCACAGTCTGCTGCTCCCATGGATGTCCATGCCTTTATATTGGTACTATTTAAAAGACAAAAAAACCCAAAAGCCTTGAGGTGGATCCAACTAAAATTACTTTCAGGGGTTTTTTTTACAAAATAAGAATGGCTCAAGGAAGAGAGGACAATGTCCCAGGTTTGGTAACAGTGCAAGTAACGACGATTGCTGAAGAAAGCATCATTTGGGTGAAAATGCAACACGAGGTGACATAACGACAGAAAAAAAATTACCTGTAATACTGAACAATACAGAGCATATATAATTAAGGGCTAAAAACTTCCAAGAGTCTTAATGCCTAAATCTCACCGGTTCTGAGGAAATCTATAGTACCTAGACCAGAAAGTATTTTTTTTTCTTTTGTGGCCTGGCTGTATTGCCTCGAACCCTCTATGGAGGGAAACATGATCCTGCTGCTGTAGCATGTTTCTCCAGCAGTTCAGTAGCTGAAAGAGAACAGGAGCTGAGCACAGCTCTCTTACCTCTTGGGGCGGGGCTCAAGTATCATTGCACCGTCACCATCAGGGCTGGCTCCCCTGACAAACGGAGGCCAAAAGGATGTTGTAGGTCCCCTCTGAATCCTATACCTGGCTTGCTAAGCCTGCATTCTGATACTTCTCCAGGTAAAATACATAATTTGGACACATTGTTTAGTGATCTCACACTAGAATTTCCCACCACTCTACTGTAGAAAATTTTGATTGAGTTATTTTAGCAGTTGTGATGTTAGTTAAACCTGATTAACAGATTATTTTCCACTGACATCACTTCTTTATTCTATTTACAAGCTAAATAGCTTAGACACTCAATTGATAAATGCTCATTTCCCTCCATCTTAATTAATTATTTTTTTTTTTACTTAAACAATCCCTCATTTTTCCATATACACAGTAGTAGATCCATTAACAGAGTCTATCAAAGACCAGGTATCTTTTATTCATGAGGACAAATCCAAATCATTACTATTTTTTAATGTTTTTATTTTCCTTGATACTGTACACTGTGTAATGGCTTTGGTCCAAACACTAATCACACAATGGGTGTCATTTCTTCTTTCTTGACCTATCACACTCCACATGATTTAATCCATTGTTTTGGATGTTGCCAATGATTTATTGTATGAAAAATGTAAATGATCTGGATGGCAGATGTTTTATATTTTCTGACCATTCATTTTCAGTGGGAATGTAATTAAAATTTATGAAGTGTATCTGCTGAATTGCATTGGCAATTGATGATCTCCTCCAGTGCTGTCTGTCTGGAGATGATGAGTGATTGTGGACAGTAAGATGTGTTGACAAGGGCAGAAACAGACGTGATGTTACTGTCATGAGTGAGGCTACCTGCAAAAAGGCTGCCGGTTTTTTTCTCCCTTTTTTCCCACAGGAAGAAGGTGGCAACTAAAGCTGTCTCTCTTCTTGCAAGACAGAGTACAAAGCCTCTGCATACTCCTGAAAGCTGTCACTCTTCACAAGTGCAATCTCTGTCTCTCTCAGCAATGGGCATCTGGAAGTCACGATATCAGTTACAACAACCCATGTAAAGGATATTAATTAAATTCCTGATGGCCACCCAGAGAAGCTAATGAGTGTAAATTTCACAACATCCCAACTCATAAGGCAGCACACTTAACCTTTTCAGCATTGATATCCTTCCTGAAGGAAGGAAGTAAAGAAGTGAGCTGTTTGCCAAGGGAGAATGGTAAGGAGGAATAGGGAAAAGAAGGAGATACTCGATCTTCCACACTTTAAAAAATACAAATAGATCAGAACTAGTTCTGCTGGATTTAGATGTCCCACAAGCCCCAAACAGAATGGGAAGGGTTTTTTTCAGAATTGAGATTCCTCATAGCATTTTGCACACAGTCCTTAGTGTAACGAATCTGAGTGGATTTCCTCACCTCAGCCCCTTCCAGCTCCATAAGCAAGACAAGCAGCTCTCTTTCTAAACCCCATGAAGTATACTTATGGGACTTTGACTTCTCCTGATCTTGACGTAGCATGCCTCTTACATGTGAGTGCTGTGGAAGACAAAATACATAATTACTACCATCCTACCTTTACAATAAATGAACAGCCAAGATAACCATGTAGTGAATAATAGAAGTTCTACAGAACCAACAATGGAACAAGAGAACTTCTGATGCTGCCTTTTATCATGAGGGATTTTGATCACTTGAATGTTTAAAGTGTTTTTCTAATCCACAAAGCTCGTTTAGGATGTCTAGCATTAGGCATTAATGAAAACGCCTTCACTCCTGAGTCATGTGGCCACCTCATTATGAGAGGCTGGTAAGTGAGGATTTTATTCTAAAAGCAAACCCAAAGGCAATTTGTCACAAATGCTCCAGACCCACTGTGGTTGCTCACACCATTTGGAATAAGTTCTGCTGGTATAGGTGAGGTTCAAACTAAGGTGATTTTAGCCGTTGGTTGACAAGCCCTTCTTGTGCTGAAGTCAATAGGCATTTTGCCATTCATTACAAGCTATGAACTAATCCAAGCTTCAGGCCTGGTAGTGATTGTGACATTTGACAATGTATGACTCAAAACAGACAAGGGATTGAAATGGCAGGTGCAGCGGATGGTCAAGATCCTATTACACAAAGCCGCTTTTTTTTATCGATGCGTGCTCCCAGCTCCACTGCTTCTGTGTGTCTCTGGCCTGTGACAGGCAATCGTGGCAGGAGAGGAGAAAGAATGAGGTAGGACTGGAACACCAAGTCTGGTTAGGCAGATTTTGGAAAAACCCAAGGAGATACTTTCAGCAGACCTCATCCTACTAGAGTAGTAAGTACTTCAGAACTCTGGGAGACAGCTTAAATTCCTTTTGGCTTTATTGCTTCCCTGTTGAGTGCCTCAGTTTGCCTATCTGTACTTTCAGGTAATATGCCTTACCTGGCTTTGTATGCCAAAACTTCATTCATTAATACTGATGTCAAAGAGGACATTCAGCACCTCACAGGAGGCCCAGTGCACCCGCATTACTTAGCCATAAATCATGGGAAACAACACTTTGAAGTGTCAGAGAGATTTAATGTGGGATACAGAACAGAAGGGGAATGTGATGAACTGAGCCCCAAGCCCCAAATAAGGAATTTAAAATGCACCTTCCCCTTAAAAGTGTCAGCAAATGAAGAAAAAGAAGAGTGGGGAAGCCCCAAAGGCAGCAATTGTGAATGCTTTAGTTTTCTCTATTGACTTTAATTAAGCTCACCCAGGATTGCAGGCCTGTCACTTGGGGAACCTTTCCATAAAGAAAAAAGGAGTTTGCTCCCCAGGTGGGTTTTCCCAAGTTTCTCAGGTTCTTACCACAATATATGCCTGGCATCCATGACAGGGTCGTCAAAAATAATAGCTAAGGAATTCACTGTCTGTCATTTCAAAATAATTATGTATGGGGCTATACTTGCACTTGAGATGAGTTATATATTTTATTGAGAAAACCCATGTAGACTAAAATATATATTTATATGTATGCATGTAATATATGAAGGTTGCATAGATTAACAGTGAAATGAATAATAGGGGGAGCAGAAGTCTGCATACATGCATGTGAAACATGTCACGAATGTGGATGGAAAGCACTGTTATTCTGAAGTTCGTTAATGACAAAATGCATTAATGTTTTATTAGCTGTTTATCAGTAATTAATCACCTACTTTGATATAAAATTCAAGCTTACAAATGCACTATGGAAATTATCCCTTAAATATAAACCGAGTTTTAAGGCTCAACAGAACCACAGCAAAGATAGCAGGATATTCCCCTCAGCTGCCTGGAAGAGTATTTTGATGCCTCAGCATCATGCCTGTGACTAGGCATGCAGTAATTTTTGGGTGCTTGCAAAGTCGAAATAGGGGAAAAAAATTAAGAGAGCTTGCAAGCAGAAGGGGAGGAGATAGTATACTCAGTGGTATTCTTCAGGTGCACAGTTTGAATAAAAATGCAAAACAGGATGCTCCCATTCAGTAAATATTATCATTTTTATTCACTCATTAATTAAGTTGCTTAATTGCTGCTGTCAAAAGACTCTTGAGTTTGTGACTGGGGTTGTTGCACTGTTTTGATAGTAGCTGAAGAAGGAAAAAGGCTGTATCACTCAGCTTGCTCTTTACCTTATATTAAGGAGGAATTGGTTTTAGAAGATCATAATGAAGCTGCAGAGCTACATATGGAAAAAGATAGATGTTTTCAGGAAAAAGAGGAAGGGGGAAGGTATGTTTCATTAAATTCACCAAATTTTATTTCATCAGTGTGATCAATGCACTGTAACTTGTGCATCATTCAATTCGTTACTCCATTAAAATAATTTTAATGGAAATATTTCCTCTATTTTAATCTAACTTCCCCAAGAGGGCCCAGAAATAGAAAGGGACTGTTGGTCAACACAATTACACATATTTTCTCTATCTCCAAAGGATTAATGTAAACTGATTTATGTATGGTCTTTTCCAGACTGAGAAACGACCAATGCTTATGGTATATTATTCATACATTTCTGAGACAGTACCTATTCATGCCAGGATGATGATCAGACCCATGTCACCTCAGACATTCTTAAAATTGATGCCCATTTTTCTGCAGACATCTCACATCTCAGTATCACACTGATGAAATGCTGTGGTCATGATACTTGAAGGTGTGACAATGAGACTGATCCAGCTGACATGGGTCAAGACCACCTATTTATTGATTGTCATTACTAAATAGACCAAATGGAAGAAAGCTTTCAAAACAAATTGATGAGAACAGGCTTTGGTACATCCCAAGTTAAATCATGACATGTATGTCAATACCTTTAAGGAGGACTAGAGATGTTCTAGGTTATGCTTCTCTCAGAGCAGCTTATGAGCCACAGAAGGAAAGAGTATTGAGCACAGAGAACTAAGGAGAAATTGCTGATCAGAGAGAGATTAGGGATAGGATAATGGACGTGGTATTATAGCCACCAATTTTACCTTATGGCTGAGAAAGAAACTTTTATCCATCACCTCTAGAGTCATTGCAGTTAAATATATATACCTGTTCTCTGTTCATAATCCCTCTCTTTCAATCCTCTGTAATGAAGCAGGTGATCACTTAAGGGACTTACTTCTGCTTAGGAGAGAATTCTGCTTAATGGTGAAACTCCCTTACCCAGGCACAGTGCAGGGTGACCTGCACTGTGCACCATGTGGGGACTGTCATGACAGGGTCTTTGAGTTTTTGGGTGTCTCACACTGCCTATGCTACTGCCTTGGATAAATTTCAGAAATAGGCTATGGAGGTCTTCAAAACTCTTTGACACATTGAATTCTTGGCAAGACTTTCATTACATCTCAATCTGTTCAGATGTACTTGTTAATATCTCCTCCCCCTTCTGCTGATAAAGCACTACAGTTTGCACTAAATTGTATAATGCATTTTGCAATGAACACAAAGATTCCTAAGGAGAGAAGCAAATCCAGTACACTGTTATGAACATCTCATATCCAAATGTGAACCTAGATTTTCTGTGTTGAAAGACTACTAGCCTACAGCTTCACACAACCTTAGACATCAGGTTTGCACGATGCTTAAAGATTCCTTAGAAAAAAAGCAGTGGTATAATTAAATGACTTAGAGGCACTTACTGCACTCATTGCTTTTGATTCCACCAGAATGAAAGGAAAAAGCAAAACTGCTATGAAACATCCCATTCTACACATCGGAAGGTGTGAGCAAAGAAAAGTCTCCAAACATTTCAGACCTCTGAGTTATTCAGCCAAAAAAACATAAAACACACTCATTCATCTTACTACATTTTATGGGTCAGTATAGCCTCTTTAAAATCTGAAGGTCTAAGAAATGTAAGGTGCTGACTGATGAGGTGGGACAGACTTTCCTCAGGACAAGCTGAAAAGGTTGGCAGCTCCAGCTGTCTATCCTGCTCCTGGTGTCCAGATGTCTAAGCTGCTTGTCAATCAGCTCCCAAACCACTGCAGTTTACAGGTCAGACTTTCCACTACAGCTGTCACTGGTGTTGGTTTGCCTTAAAACGCTTCACTATAATCACTAGCTGATTTCTATGGAGAATGACACAGGATAGAAAGAGGTACCTCTACCATCCGTTCCCATACAAGCAGTCTCCAGTAGTCAGAGTCCAAATATACTTAAGTGTACTCTATAGTCGTCATTGTGCTTTTACAAAAATGTCCAAAGCACTGAAACATGCGTTTCATTGCAATACAAACATAAAGCATGCCCAAGCTGCTTTTCTGTAGAGTTTCTGCCATCAGCCCCTGAAATTGGACATTCTCTAGGATTAAGAAGAAATGTGCCCCTGTACTTCCTGTTTTCCTGACCCTAACCATTTCCCCTGGCCTGCAATGACAGTGTCAGAGCACCTGAGCACTCATCTGGCTAGTCTGTGACATGGGATGCTGTCACTCATACCACTCCCTATATACTTGCTGTCCCTGTTTGTGAACGCAGTAGTGAACCTAGTCAAGGAGTTTAAATGTAAAGAAATGTAAGTTCTGCCTCTTTTCTTCTGATGTGAGCAAATACCTTTCCTTCACCTTTCCCTTCACCTTACTGGTATCTTCTGTCATTCTATCTTTTCCTTTTTTATTCCTGTCTGCCACTTCCTTCATCCAACATGGAGGGCAAAAGCTACTAGAGTCACTGTGAAAGGACACTGATTTTCAGAAGAGAACGTTGCTTTTTTAGCTCTTTTCAGCAGAGTTTCTCGGGCATACTCTGAAGCTTATTTAGGCTTCTCTTCGTCTCCAGTGACCAGTGGTTAAATTATGCTCTGATAAAAGGAGAAATGAGCCAAAAGAAGGAACCTAAATTTAACTAAAAGAGAAAGCAAGTGATCTAAGTTCTTGATATAAGTTCTCAAACAGCCACCTGGACCTGAGTAACTCTTTAAGTAAATCCCTGATACAGCAGTGGTAGGCTCTGCCTAGAGACAGGGTAATAAATTGCCAGAGCACATTATTCCCTGAGGACCCAGCATGTTGAAAGGTTCCTTGGGGAAAAAAAAAACCAAACCAAACCAAACTAACAAACTAAAAAAACAAAACCGAAGGTTCAGCTGCTGTCCTTCTGCTTCTGTATCTTTATTGCTTCTCCCAGCATAACATATAGTCACACCAGACAATGCAGAAGCAGGAACTGGCACCCTCTGCACCTTTTGTCACACATCCCCAGGATGTCAGCAAAATCCTCCAGTCTGGCAATGGCTTCCAGAGCCATCAAAAGAAAGCCACCTCTTTCTCCTCCAAAACAGAGGGAACATGCTCACCTGACACCACTTAAGGTCACAGAGTGACTCCACGGTTTTCCTTTGGTTTGTGCATCCAGGAACAATCACAGAGTGGCAATGGGGTCTGCAGGAGACAGCCTTGAGAGCATCCAGAAGGTTCAGGCCAGGAGGAGATTAACACTGTTAAAAGGTGGCTTGCACCCTCCAGCATGGGACAACATTCCCGTCAGGATTCACCAGGCAAGCCTCTTCGGCTTGTATGTGAGGGGAGACAGAGCTGATGCTGTGGGGCTGAGGACAGCCATTTCCCAGCCCCTGCTGTCCGATGTGGGGCTGGAAATGAAGTAGAGGTGGGGTAGGAGGCCTCTGGGCCCCATAGAGCCCCAGTTCACACCTTAGTGTAAGTGTGGGAGTTGAAGAGGGGGTCAGGAGGTGAGGGAGAGTTCAACCCCGGGCTGAGCGATGGCTCTGCCTGCATGGGAGGGGGACGTCCTCGGCCGCCGAGAAGAGTCACTGGAGGTTCATCTCGCCGGGGAGGAATTCTTCCCAGCAGTAGCCGTCCTGCTGATGAATCGCCCCGCGGACGGGGCTGCCGGTCAGCGCGCCCTCCTCTCACGCAGCTGTGCGGCAGCCCCCCGGCAGATGTGCGCTGCCACCCACCACGGCCGCGACGGGCGCGCAAGACAAATGGCCCCTCGAGACGGATCGGTGGGGGACAGCGTGGGGGGAGCCCAGGGCAACAGGGTTTGTCTGTTTGCCGCTTCATTCAGCCGAATTCACCCGGTATATGCGCCTTCCTTGTGAAATCCTAGCAAAGTTTGCAGAGTCCTTGCTCCACCTGTTGCTGAAGGGAGAGCGGTGAGCGGCCAAGGATTTGCTGGAAGGTTATCTCTTTGGTCGCTTAAAAAGGCAGCTGAAGTTTTATTCAGACAGAGCTGGATCGCAAAGCGCTGAGTATCTGCCAGCCCTGACTTCACATGGCTAGGATCATACTCCAGATGTGGAAAGACTGGACTGCCCAGCTATGACCATGGGGATCCTATAAATGATGGCGTCTTTTAAGCTTTCCTGTGGAGCAGGCAAAAAACATCACTGAAACTCAAGTACTGGTTTTGCAGCAGATTTTAGCAGCAACAAGAGTTTTCTATTTAAAGGGGCTTCCAAACAAATACTTTGAAAATTTTTTAATATATATATTTTATTATATGTTTTTATAAAAAAACAGTAAGAAATGGAAGTGATTATTTTATCTTCCAGTTGAACCATGGTGGATCAAAGCAAGAAAGTATGTATCTCAAAACTGACACATCCCTAAAAATTTCATGATTGTTGCTATTTGATGTGACACGTCACAGAATTTTGTGTCAAGCTGAAGAAAATGTGACAACTTATATGTAGTATTTTCAGGAACAGATTTAAAGTGCAGTATTGAGAAGTGTATCTGCAGGGTTTTTAAACTCTGCCTGTTCCCAGCCTTAAGAAAAGCAACCACATATGCTTTAAAATTCTGCATCCCATTAATTAAAGTCAGAGCTTAAAAGTAATACTAAAAATAATTGGCAGGATTAGAAAAGGCTGTGGGTGAGATGAGAAGTTACCATTGCACAAATATTAATAAATCTCTTTTCCTGTAATTAGCAGGAAAAAAGGAGAGTGCAATGTGGTAAGCCAGCAGTCATTTTGCAAAAGTATGTTGGCTAGAGCCTGTCACCTCTCTTCCTTTCCCTTTCCACACCTTTCAAACCGAGATACAGCTGCTGATGCCATTCATAAGAGAGAGACTAGTGATGGCAAAACAGGATTTTCAAAAGGTCAGTACAAAATGAGGAAATAAGCCAAATGACCAAGAGTCTTAATAAGTGATTAATACTATGCTATTGTTACCAGAAGTGGAACAGTTCAGCCTCACAGTGTCTGTCCCAGCTCTTTAAAGGTACAATTTTCTAACAATACTAAGCAGTGCAGGAGAGTGCTAAGCACCCTTCATTCTTTCCTCAGCATTTTCCTAGATGCAGCTCATGTGGAAAGAAAGAATCATAAAGAGTTCTAAGCTTTCCCCTAATAAAAGGAGAAATCCAACATTTGCAGGCTTCCAAAATAAAGTCAATAAATAAGAGCAATGTTTTGTAAAATAAAAATGTTCTCATTTAAGAGCATCAGTAAGAATGCTATCTAATTGTTTTCTTTTGGCAAACAAGTAAATAGCTACACAGTTTTCTTGCTTGAGCACACACAAGTAATCCAAGGTGCAAAGTAGTCACAGCCTCCCTGATTCAACAGATTTCCCAGAGGTAGATTCTGATGTGCTGTTCTGCTGGGCGGCTTATACACTTTCCCTTGGCTTACAATTATTTTGCTTGCTGAGTATCTCTGTTTTATGCTCAAGAGCTCACCTTCCTGTTTCTAGTAACATCTCCTCCGGCCTCTAGATTGCCCCTTGTTGCTTTTGTATATGCCCAAGGTTCTTCTCAGCTTTTTAAAACAACCTCTGCTGTTCTGTTTTACTATCAGGGAAGTTCCAAAAGACAAATTTTCCTTCGAGTTGATGTTAGCTCTTACATTCTAGGTAAAAAAGAAAGTTCCAGGTTGTTCTCCTCAAAAAACACCCCCAAACAACTAAAACAAAAACAGTCCCACCCAACAAAACCTCAAACCAATAAAAATAAAACAAAACAAAAAAAAAAACCCAACAAAACAAAACAAGAAGAAAGAAAGAGCACTTCAAAGCACTCAAGAATTTAAAAGTTCATATACTCATTCTAGATATTCCCTGATATTTTTGGCTCTTAAGTCATAATATTATGAAATTCTGCCACCCTGTATCTCTGTTCTTTGGCACACTCAAGTTCCATTGACTTCAAAAGGAGCTGTGCATGCACAATGGTGACATATAAAGTCTCCTTGAACCTTTAATCTTCCAAGAACCTAGTATTTATTACTGTCTCAAAATAAAAGCCTTTTCATTATTAAAAATAATCTAAGACTGTTGACCACCTCTCCAGCAAAGCACTTTGGCACATGGTAAAATTTAGGCAAATGAATAGTTACATACATATGCTATAAGATAAATCCACTTTTATATTGGTAGCACTGCATGCATGTTTGACACTAGGCATGTGTTAACCACTTACCAAACCAAGATCATAGGAGAGAAATTCCTTTATCAAAGAAACCAGATCACAGGAAGTACAACAACCCCTTCTTCACTCTCACATGCCAAAAATCTGGGGCAACAGTTGCTGTCATTCTGAATATGTTGGATTCATGCATTTCAGTCATGAGGCAAACTTGGATCTACTCTGTCCACTTTCATTGGAGAAGGAAAGAAGGGTTACATGGATAATGTCCACCATGGGCTGGGCCTGTAGCTGCACAGTTGCCATGCTGTTCCACAGAGGCAACCTGAGGCAATGCCACAGCTCATGCACCATTATATTTGCATGGCCAAAGGTCAGTGTAGCCCCTTATTTTCACACTTGTCTCTACAGCACTTGTTACACTCTGGATATTCCATAGCTGCCACACTTATTATTCTTGCTTACTCTACAGATTTATTGGCATCAACAAACAATGAGAACCAGATAAATACTGGTATGTGTTCATAACCGATTCAAGAAAAGAGGGCGAGATTTTGGGACTGGGTGGTTTTTCTCTCCATAGAACATTTTTGTGCAGCAGAAAAAGAACAAAGAGAAGTGATACTGTTTATTTTGATGGTTCTGAAAAGCTAGCATTCACCCCACTTATCCCAAGAGCAAACAGCTGGCAAGCAGCTGACAACATAGATATCAGTCAACTCCCACGTAACTAACAATATAATACAAAAAAAAGAAATAGGTAATAATGATATGACATGACAGGATGCATCTTTGATTATGTGAGTTAAAAAAAATAAAATCTTACAGTATATGGAAGAGATTCCAAAAAGTCTTCCTTTCTCCTTTTGACTCCTACTTTCCTACTCATACCATGGTTTCATATTTGTGATTTTTCTGTAAATTATGGTTTCTATTTGAAACATTTTTCTTTAATTTCCATATTCCCCAAAAGTCATTTTACTATTTATGTGGTCAAATCCCTCCTAATGTGATTTGATGGCACATAAATAGTAATATGACTTTTTATGTTGTCTACTGCTTATGTAGAATTTTCAGAAACCCTATATTATAGCCTTGTATTAAACCCTGATAATTTTCAGGGGTCATCACTATAATATATGGCTGGAAGACTGCTATTGTGATGCTGTTGTCAGCCAAAAACCTTGCCTTCAAATATGTGCCTCAACTATAGTATTACATAAATCAAAATATGTGTCTTCCTAGCCATATATCCATTCTGTGACTTTAAATATTTATATAATCATGGGTGTAAGACAGGACACCGGGGACTTTCCACAACCAGTGTTGGAAACAAGTAAACACTAAAAAAGAAACAATTATAAAAATCTGCACATTATAATCTTATAGCAGAAATGAGAACCCCTGTACGTTTTTAATGAGGCCATAATCTTACTTTGCATGGTAAACCTCTTGCTGTATATAACTGTCTATCTTAACCTCTGATCTACTGACTCCTAAAAAAAGCACTTGGTAACCCTTTTAGTCCTTCACACACATTCACCCATACCCCCTCTTCCTTTCCCACCCCACAAACAAGAGATTCTGCATTAGTTTATGATCACCTCCCTGGGATAATTAAGATAGATAATGCTGGGTGACAGAGGATGGCAAGTGGCATATTTGGATGGACGTGTTGGTTTTAGGGGTCACCATTCACAGGAGTGCACAGATCTGGTATTTTGACCCAGAGTCACAAACTTTAGAGTTTGGAGGCAAACTCTAAACCTATCCATAGACAATGTATTCCAGTAGGAGATTTTAAGACATTCAAACTTTCCTTCTCTCTTTTGCATTTCCAAATCTCCCCTCAGCTCAATTTATGAACAGCAGTCAGCTCTGGCCATTGCCTGGTCTGTGGGTCACTGTTCTTTTTATTTCAGATATTCCTGGACATCACAATATTGCCATTTCACACTTGTTCTAGTGCAGGAATAAGAGGGTAAATGCAAACCGTGCATATGCAACACAGAGTAAGTGTGTGGGCCTCTCACTCACAGGTACCAACAGATCAGGGTTCTGTTCTGCTCTGTGAATACTATCTGTTTCCTAGGATGCTTTTGAAAAAAAATCACCATCCATTCCCAAAGCAGCCCCACTTTTGCAACATAATTGCAGAATATATAGAAAAATCCAGAAGACAGTGGCCTCCAACCCAGCAGTAAAGATTTCATGAAGTTGTTTGTGTCCGTGGCTACATTCTGCAAAGCTTTATAAAGTATGCATCCTTCCTCACACCATTAATTCTATCAAATCTGATCAAGCTAACTGTGGGAGTTAAGAATACAAACACAGGATCAGGATTATAGCAAGTGAAATCCTCAGAGATGAAAGTGCGACATAGTTTGAAAATAGTATTTCTATTAATAATGAATGTTCTCAATTTATACCAGATTTTGTATTGTTTTGGGATACGCAATGTTCTGTTGTTGTCTCAGATGCTCTCCTTTTTGGCTGATTTGGTTCCCTTTCACAAATGGGCACCCCCCTACTCACCCTGGGAAAGACACTTAAGGGAAAAGAGCAGTTAAAATTGCAAAACCAGCAACTGACTGTAATAAAATGCAGGGAAATTCCATGCAAATGTGGCCCTTAATTTCTTAGGCCTCTGCAACTTATCAGTACCTTTCAACAGGGCTAATGTCAGGTACTGTACAGCATTCCTTATTTTCAGAAAACTATTTCCTAAGGTCCAGATGATGTTATAAGTGGTATAACATGACTCAAAGTAGTTTTGCCAGATGTGATATCCCCTGTTGCAGCCTCAAATAGACTGAGAATGAGGAATGCATGCTCCATTAATTTCCATTGGAGTGAAGAATGCATTACTCCTTTGCCATTCTCATACTAAGAAATCTTCACATAGCCACAGCTTTATTTTCTTTATTCAGGAAGCCATATATTCCAGTATTCACCTGCATTTGCTTTTTGAAAATCTTCACTGACTTTTTCCTTTGTCACTTCTATAACACATATGTGCAGTCCTGTCTACACACAGCGACACAAATTATGTCCTCAGGGGAATATCTACAATGACCTGTTACTTTGAGTATTTCATAGCTGGTTTTCTCCTTCCAGTGATTAAACCCACAAATTTAGTTAATGTACAGAGCAGGTTTCGTGCATAAATCTACCTTCCATAATTGCTTTTAAAATGCTGGAACCACTTTCAGATGCTGTCATCCATTTCTTAGGTGGTGGCCTCCTTCCTTCGTGCATTCAGTAAATCAAAATTTACATGACTATTTCCCAACAGACATTTGTGTAAGGTAGATCAGTTCTTTGTGTGGTCTTTTTAAATTGCATTTTTGGCAGATCAGGGAAAAAAGACACAAATATAAATAAAATTACAAGGAAAGCTCCTAAAGGATAGCAACTACTGAACAGTCACTGGCATGTTAACAGAAGGAGAAATTCATGACATGTCTCTCTCACATTGTTACACTGGTCATTACAAATCGTTCATCTCGCACCACCATTCTGACATGTTATTGTAATATTAAAAGTGTCAGTACCTTGGCCTATTCTGAATTAACTCCTCTTCACTTCTAAATGAAGAGAAAAAGGGATATGTATCTTTTTACTCAGTCAGCAGAACTGCACTAAGTCACAATTTACTAATCCCCACGCTCCACTATTCACACACAGAGAACAGTGTTCTTTCATGGGAAAGCTTAAAATTGCACTGATGGTATTGTAATAGATCCCATGTTACTATATTTTCACTGCAATTGTAAATATTTATTAAAAATGTTTTTGAGCATAGGTGAAACCAAACTGTTTATATAAAAAAAAGGTAGCAAGTACAGTCTACTTTTTTTATTATGTTGTCATAATTTCTAAAAGTTTCTTTGTTTGATAGTTCAGAAATTAAGTGACTTCCTCTGAATTCCCTAATCCTTGCTACAAATGGGGAAAGTTTCTACCATACTTAGGCCAGACTTAGCCAGAGATGTTATTCATTTTCAATACTCAGTGGTTGAATCTTTTTTTAGGTGAATTTGAAACATAACTAGTTTTTCTCACAAGAAGAATATAAAGTGCACCTAGAGAGGTTAACTCTCAGTTCATCTCAGGTACTCACTTCCATCATAAAAAAGTATTAGCAGAAAGCTGGAAATGTAGCCCAGATCTTCAGCTGATGTAAGCTGATATACTTCCACTGATTTCATAAACTATGATGGGTTATTTCAGAAGAGGATCTGTCACAATTCATCACTGCTTTGAAAATTGTATAGGGTGATAATCACAGAGAATATTGCTATGTGTCTGACATATTGCACCAATATTGCTTAAATGTAGTGTGTTGTTTTTTCTTGTGTAGCAAGTCACTTTGCAATGCATGAACAATACTAAAATTAGCATGATGCTAGTAATTTCCTGATTGTTAAACTAATCTCATAGTCTGAAACCTGAGAGTGACAGAAACAGGTAAAAAGCTTTCAGGCTCACAAAAAAAAAGAAAAAAAAAAACAAACCAACACACACACAAAAAAACACCCATCCAACCAAAAAACCCCATGTCTTCAAAATACAATGAAACTTTTTTTTAATACAGACACAGAGCTGAGCTCTACTTCATGAAGATTGCTTAATGATTTACTGAACCACTGAAGTGTTACCAGCATAACCAAGGTTGGAAGTATCACCTGCCAAAAACACTACAGGCAATGAGGCAGCAGAAGGTCGCCATCCTCACCACCGTGAGACACCTATACTGTGAGACCCAAGAGCCAAGGCTGTTTCTTGGACTCATTTCTCATGAGTGCAACCCAGAAGTTCCCCAGGGCTTCCCAGCATTTCAGATGTGTTTTGAAAGTAGTGAGTAGGTTAGATGCCGAGTCCAAACATGTGACATGAAATCTTCCTTGCAAGTCTTCTTAAACAGAATAAGGGGAAAAGGAATGTGGAAATCTACCTAATGAAAACTGTCCTTTGCAAATCTTCAATGTCCTCTCTACTGCAGTGGTAGTTTTTCCTATTAATGGCCTTGCTTACCTTGCCATTTGGCTTCTGCTCCAATCCCTTCCCAGTCAGGGCATTATGATATGTTTATTAATGAAAACACAGGCTTCTGTTCTGCACATCTTCCTCTACCTTCGGTGGCATCAGCATTTGTTCTGCCCTTTCCTGTTCTGTTCGTGATCATCACCAGTGGCTGAATCTTGATCTTGGTTTGAGCCCTCCTCCCTGGACTATCTCATTACTATTTTTCTCATGATCTTAATTCTGCTTCTTCTTATTTGCTGCTGCCAATTCCCCACCCAATGCCAACTTTCCCAATGCCACAACACTCACTGACAGTTCATTTGGAAGTTAGTCACACATATACCTGCACAACAGAAGGAAGAGTTGCAATCACAGCTCAGCTATGGTCGCCCCACATTAGCCTTGGGTGGCTGAAAATGAGCAACATTGGCAGTGGAGCTGCAGTTTAAACTTTCTATTATTTTGTCTATGAAGAACACATTGGATCCTTTGCTATTACACTTTTCTTGAAAGCAGACATAGATAGAAGGCAATAAGATGCATATACTGACTCACAGAGAGTTTTCACCCTTAAGTTTCTAACTGCATATATCTAATGAGGAAGGATAGGAATCCAGGGACAGGGGAGATGTTCCTTGCTTCATCACAGGTTTGACTCACAAACACGTGGAAGTCACCTCACTTCTCATATTCCTGTTTATAAAATGATGTGGGGCATGTGACAGATCACCTCTGCATAATGCAACTGCGATGTCGTGCGCTGACTGCTAAACTGGCCCTGACCAGTCAAGTTAACACATCATGGTTGCAAAAAACACTACTCTTCTTGAATATTGGATTTTTTATCTTTTTTTTTTTTTTTAAGGAAGTGGTTGCCATCAGGCCAATGCTAAGTGATGCTACTTAGCCTGTGCAGACATTGATAATTTTTGTCTTGCATCTCCTAGTTAGATGCCACTGCATCTATGCTGCAGACTACAGAACTGAATGTTGAGAAGAACTCGCAAACTCTGACTGTGGAGAACAGTAAAGAGCAGAGATTGTTACTCCCTTTCCACCGTCTCAACTCCTAAGCCCTTTTACAGCAAACTATATGACTTTTCAGTTTTATGAATTGCATTGAGCTGAATGAAGGGTTCAAAGCAGATGGGCTAATTTACCTCTTTCTGCTCACATTTATTATCTATGGATGGACTGTGGTTTCTTCCCCTTTACCAATTATCTGAGTTTATCTGACAGAGTGTTTTTCATAAAACAGTTAATCAGGACTATTCAAAAATTACTTAGATAATACTGGCCACATGAGAAACATGTTCTTTTTCTCTCTCAGCTGATTAGGTACACTCAGACACATCTCCACAGCAAATATTTATATCTACACCATTAACAGTCTACTTCAGCCTATTAGAATTTTGGTGCTGTACTCTATTTGTATCTCTAATAATTTAAAAAAAACCTTTTAAAAATTATTTCAAAACATATATCTCTATAATAAATAGAACAGATAGATTACCATCAATCTGGGCACTCAAAAATTATTGCAAAGCATGAGCGTTTCTACCTTCTCTTCAAATGATTTCTAATGTGGTAGTATAATCCTTCTTTCTTCATTTATTATCCTATTTATAATCTTCTACTAACCTTTATGTTACCATTTGTTCCTAGTGCTTACTCAAATAGGGAACCTGAACTTAAATCCTTCCCTGGGGTCCAGCAAAGATTTAGGTGGCACTGACTGCTGCTCTGCCCTTCCTCGCATGGCAGACCAAAAACTATGTGGATTTATTCTTGCTCACAAAGATTCCTTCCCATTCAAAGATATTCAAAGTGCCACAGGCACATAAAAAGTATTCCTTTGGCTGTATGGGCCCATAAACACTTCACTGAGAGCAGAACCTTGTTTTCTCAATGGACCTATGTGGATAAAATCGAATACTATGGAGGGAGGTAAAATCAGGTTATAAAAATGTAACCACCCATCACTTCATGTAATGTACATGCCACGGCCTGATCCTGTCTTGCACCACACTGCATCCAGAGTAGCTCCATTAAGGCCATCACACTTTGGACTTGCCCCACATCATTAGGAGGCAGAACTTGACTGCCTGCAGCCACATCATATTGTTTCTAAGCAGAGGAAACCTTAACATGGACTTTCCAATCCCAGCTACATGCTGGGATCCCAGCTACATCCCAGCTACCTTACACATGCTCTCTTAGACATGCAAACCCTAATGTAATTAGGCTGATGCTTTCCTTCACCTAGATCATCAGGAAGTACTGAGGCACATGCTTTCTGGTCTCACAGGCCCATTCCCCCCTTCTCCCCCCACCTCCATTTCATTTCTGCTCCATGCTTTTGGATCACCGTCTGTGATCTATTTCAGTGGTGAGCCAGAACAGGCTGCACAGAACTGCTCCCACAGATGATGACATGATATGAGATACAAGATGTGGTGATGCCACTATCTGTATCAGTGTACATGGCCTTTATGGCTGGCACAATGAAAATATGGAAAAATCTTGCCTAGGAGGAAAGTTTTTTCCTCTCTGGGTTTTGGTGTTATGGTGCATTTTCTGACAACTTGCTCAACAAAAAGCAGAGAGCTTCAGATAAACTTTGCACTGTGACCAGACCTCAGACCACGATCGTGGCACTGCTGCTACAATCCCAGGTGCATTATGTCACAATCAGGCAGAAATTCAGTGCAGGACTAGTGGAGGGGTGGAAGAGGGGAAGATACTTTCTCCTCCACCTGCTGCAAGTCCTGCATCTCCTGCATGGCATTGCACATTGTCCTCAGCTCTCACTTTCTCACTTCTTGCTACCAGCAAGACAGCTAACTGCCAATGAGAGCTTCTAGGGGAGTGAAACACCCAAATTCCCAACACACTTGTGAACAACAGCAATGAATCCAGGCTGAGCTGCAACCTGGCAGATACCCACTGTCAGCAATGTGATTTTTATTTCCAGGATAGATGGAGCAGCCCTGAAGCATTGCCCTTGCCCAGGCAAAGTCTTGAGAGGCATACCTAGCTCCTAATGGATAGAGAACTCAGCAGCCCAGCATGTCTCCAGCAACAAAATTCAGTGCTGAAAACAGACAAGTTCCATCACTCTCCTGCAGGCATTGTGAGTGGGCAAGGGAAGGGAGGGGTTTTGCTTGGGAGGAAGGGAAGAAAGGGACTAAGGAGTACGTGCAACCACATGTGAAGCTCTGACAAACAGTCGTGTGATTTATCATCATACTCCCACTTGTAACTCTAACCTAACAGTGTGTCATCTTTACTTTTCATGTTATTTATTTACAAGTGCATTTTCAGTATCAACCCTTTCATTCATTAATCCTAATGTGGCCTTTTTCAATGTCTACTTACCATTTTAAATACTTACTATAATTTACAGGGCTTTCTTGAACACATCCAAGGTATATTATATGGGGCTAGCTTAATGGAAAGTCTTGTACACCAAAGCAGGAAAAAAGCACATTTAATTTATGATGGCTTTGAATTTTGCTCATAATTTACTTCTGGAGAACTATTCATATAAAGCCACACCAATAAGAATTTTCAGTGGCAATGTAGAAGGAAAAAACCAATAAATGCTTATCTTATTATTCATTTTTATTTTGAAAGCTTTCCCATGTTGCATTCTGGGATTATGTAAACTACTTATAACTTGGCAATGTAATTTTTGCATCTCAATATGAAAGAAATGCAGTGTAATGCTATGTGGGCCATAGCAAGAGCTTATTTCAGGTGTGGTCCTTAGAGCAGTATCTAAAGCTTTTTTGATACTGAGTCATAAGGTTTCATAAGGAGTCATCATGTTTCAGTTGCATCCTTCACCACAGCAATGTTTGACAAGATCTGAAGACAGTCAGCACAAACACTCATGCCTAGAATTTGTAGCAGCCCTACACAATGAAAGGGGTGATCACTAGTTTCTGCCCCACAATATCAATTCCAGTGCAACCCCATGAAACACTAAAACAGATGGGGCTGATGATGTCATGAACAAAATAAGGAACATTGCGTGAGTTTGATATTTTTTAATTAAGACTTTTTTGAAAACCATCCCATTTTGAGAGGATGTTCCACTTTAACCAGAGAAAAGTGGGACCCTGAGAAGCCTTTCCTACCTGAACACCACAATGTAACAGAGTAAAGAGGGGAAAAACTGGTCACCAGGTGCAGGCATAAAGCTGAGCAGCAGCACAGGCAATTCTGTGGGAGTACCTCAAGGGTTCACCTGCATGGAGCAGTCATGGTACCCCTCTCCACTGCTCAACTCCCAGCCCTGGATGCACTGGCTCCAATCTGCACTGGCAGAGAGCTGATGTGCCTCAGCTGACAGAAAATGAGGGTGGGATAAAATGCACAGTTGTAATTCCCCGTCACTTCACAGAGGAAGTGCGCCGGTTTCAGGCAGACGATGCAGCCAGGTTGCTGTCAGTGGATAAAGCGGCTCACTTGCCTGCATCTGCCTGTCATGTAGAGCTCCCCACTGCCTCCTGCACTTTGTTTGATCCTCAGCATCTTCTGCTTTCTCACCCTCTTCATCTACCCTTTCCCCATCCCCCCAGCAGGATATTCATGAGGTGAGAGGAGAGCCCACAGAGAGACCAGAAGAAGGCAGGTATGCTCTGCTGTGAGCATTTCTTGGGCTTCTGCCACTGTGCTTCTGATCCTGAAGCCTGACAGGCAGAGAAATCTGGCCAGCTCAATCCCATGGTCTAATATTTTCCATGCAGAGGTGGAGCTATGGCCGGCGAAATGTTTTTATATGTTTGTGAAAAAAAAAAAAAAAAAGCCCCTTCCATCCCTCCATCTCTGGCTGCACAAAGACCGTCTGTTTCTTCTGTGCACAGACCTTAACATTTTGCCTTTAAGAAAGACAATTTCTGGGCATCATTTGCAGGGGACATGGGAAATTGCTTTTGGAAAGGCATACTGGAGGGCCCCGCCAGGACACAGCTACTTCAGTTAAACGTGGTCCCAGAGGCCTTCCTCAGCACCACTGTAAACCTGCTGCACTAGTAAAGTACTAGTAAAAGGAGCCCTAGAAAGCCTACACACCATGGATCACTTTTATGGCAATACCTTGAATCCAAGTCATAAAAGCCTGAAAATATGTATATCATTAGTAGAGAAGAATTAGTCAAATAAAGACCCTCTTCTAATTTTGTCAGAAAACTGCTCTCCTCACTGAGAAATGATCTGGCCTGAGCATAATTGTGATATTAGGACTAAACAAGTTAATTTGATTTGAAACTTTCCCATGAGTCTTAGCATTTTCCCTTTCACTGAATATTGTGACACAGGGTCGCTGTGGTTTGTAACGGATTTTAAAGATTGAATGTGAAAGATCCTGCAAAGCAAAAAAGATTACTATTTGTTGTTAATTTAAATAATAGCATGAACGCACAGACTGTCTCACCTCAATCTTCTGTTTTTAATGACCACTCGTTTGCAGTCATAGTTTTGTGCCTGCAATTAATTGTGTCTGCTATAGAATCTGTGGGTTGCACTTAATTGTAACTTCGGCTGATAGCAGTTTGACATCTGGCTCCTTGGTTATTCTTGCAGATATGAAAGCTCCTCTAAATACTTGCTCACTTATTATTGAGTTAGTCCAAACAATTTCGGGAATCAGAATGGATGCATTAGTGACTTCGGAAGATAACATTGCTCCAGTATTGACACTTCACCAAGAGAAATCTCTGGACACTCATTTGCGGCTTTTCCACAAGCCATGAGCAACCTACAGTACACACTGTGTTGCTTCAGAAGCAGACCAGGAATTGCTGGGACCTCCACTGCAATCAAGGATGTGATTACCACATGTATAAGCGAAGCCAGCTTACATCTAATTATGGTGACCACACAGCAGAGCACGGAATAAAAGCTTGCACCTTTCCTTCCAGGAAGGCTTCTGTTGCTCGTGCCCAAGCCCAGTTTGCCCTAGCATCAATGTTTTTGCAGTGTCAATTAGCTAAAAGAAGATCAACTTGTGACTCTCTAACCCTCCTGCTTTCACAACACTTATTGTAATACGGTCTTTGCTACTTTCTGCAAGAGAGCAACAAAGTGGATCAGCCATATAAAGTCTGCAGTACCTGTCCCTGGAGTGTCTGGTCCATTACAGCACACTGAGCAACTAGGAGAAGTGTAGAGTCCAGCTTCTCACATGAACTTAATTATTGCTCACCCAGATGTTCACTGCTGCTTTTGCAGTACAAATATGGGAAGGTTACCATGGCCTTCCAGCAGACCTGGAGGAATGTAAGGTTGAACCTGTGAATGCTTTGAAATCCTCTGATGGGAAATAATCACATTCTTTTTTTGAAGTTTTAGCAAGGCATTTTTCTCCAAAAACAGCTAGTTTTCCTTATTCCTTCTTTAATTTTACTCCTTACTCAGGTGAACCATAGAAGATTGGTGATTTCACATACAAAACTGAAACAAAATGCAAAAGATAGCCAAGATTAGATGACTACCTTTGCCTCCCTGTGTGTCTGTATTAAAGACGTTCTGGCAGCTTCTTTGTCATTTTAAAGCCTATTCTGGAGCACTTGTGATGGCTTAGAAAGAGTTCAGCAGAGCTGGACCACTACTAACACATTAGAGGTAGAAGTCCAAATAGAGCTGACTGAAAATGAACGCAAAAAATGAAAAGGACTAATAGTGAGAAACAGGCTCTTGGTAACCTATCCAAGGCTAAAAAGTCTTGTAAAAGTCAACAAGAAATATGAAAAGGATATCAAGGTAGAGCATATGCAGCTTCAAAGAAGAAAATCAGTGATGGGAAAGCGTTCCCTGATATTTTCAGGAGGAAGTCAAGAAGGATGCAGAGGGAGACAGACACATACCAAATAAATAAAGACGGGAAAGAGGTTGCTGTTTAACACTGGGCAAACTGAAAGGAGAGAAGATGGTATTTTATTCACCATTGATGAAGGAGAATAAATTCCCCATGTGCAGAAGTGAAGATTGTTGCTTACCCTGAAGAGCAGGGCCTAGGGAGCACGGGTCAAATGCTGGGGTGAAGGACATGAGCTGTTACGTGGGGAACCAAATGTTTCACTCAAAGGATAATCAAACCAGAGACCTGTACCAGAAGAGGGTGTTGAGGGAAAGTGGAGTGCCAATGGGGGAGCTGCTGCTGTGCTGTGGGCTCTGGTGCTGATTACATGTCATGAAACAAATTTCTCTGATAATTGAAACAAAATCTGGCAACACTGCACTGGAAATGCAATGGAAGAACCATTAGTCTACTGCTGCAGCACTGATGAGAAGGGATCTGACTAACAAAACCTTTGGGGAGAGAATTTTTTTTTTTGAGGTAAAATGTGCAGGAGGGATTAATATATCTGCGTATTTGTTTCCTTAACTTTGGTATGATACTCTCCATGTTGATCTAGTGAACAACAACAACAACAAAAATAAAGTTAAAATAAGGTTGAGTACAGCCATTCAGCTGTCAATCTAAAATCTTATTAGACATGTTTGTCCTCAAATTCAAGTATAACATTTTTTTGATTGATAGAAAATGACAGGTAGTAAAGTTATGCAATTATACATTGAGGTGACATTTTTTCTCCAATAACACTTTAGGAATCTAAGAATTTTGTCATTCTCACTACCTGCCTTGTTGAGAAGATGTGATTTATACTCTTATCTTGGGGGAAGGGAAAAAGAATCGTTGCTACCTCAGTGAATGATCTATGCATATTTTAAATTTGATATATATCCTTTTTATAGTACTATAATACTAAATCCAAACATCTTTCTCAAGGGAAGTTTCTTCGGGACTGGATCCATTTTTGAGCAGCAGCAGCAGCAGGAAGCACCCGCAAGCAGGAGGCTGACATACTATAGAAAGAAGACCTTCAATAATGTACTTCAATAATGTACTGGATGGTACCTGGAGTCCAAACACAGCCTAAACTTTTGGTTGGTCCTTTTCCATCTCAGGGTGTAAGGACTGACTGAAACTGTCTGCACATACATTGTTTTCTTCCAACTTCTGCTGCCCAGCACCTGACACCTGCAAATTGGATGCATTACAAGGACTGCCATGCATGTTACAAAGTCCACAGTATTCAGCACTTGAAAATGAACAATAATTAAAATTAACAAAGCAGGCCTCAGAGTTTAATGCAAAATGTCAATTCTCTCTCTGAGAAAGACTGTGATCTACATACATAAGAAAAGAACGGGTAATGCAGAGGAGACCTCTTAAAGAACAGTGAGGCAGAGTGGGGACAGCAGCAACAACGAAAAAAGACTATTATACTACTCCTAGCATACTGTTTAGAGAGCAGTCACCAGCACTCTCAGCCAGCGGCGTTGCCAGCCACTGCTATGTATCCAAAGCAATACACTTCCTGACACAGGACGTAGGACTTGGCAGGATAAGGTTGCCCAGAGTGCAGGGAGCATCTGAATGGGACACCCTGAGGCCCTTCTTGCCTCTATGAAGTAGACATTAAGGCACACTAATATTAAGGCAGCATTTTGACATATAACTGATAATATATAGGAATTAGGTCAATATGAAACCAAAGGAGATATTTGATACATTCTATACCAGGAAATATTCCCATATTTTATTGTAATATATATCATTAACTCAAAAAAGATCTGGTTGCACAGCTACCAGTATAAGTGACAAAAATAAATATTAACTCCAAGCAAATGGTTCTCACTGGAAATCTAAGATTACACTTCTCTTCACAGTCCAGTTTTCTGAGATTAAGCTCTGTTTAAACAAATAGCTATCAGCCTTTTGCCTAAGTGGTTTGTTAGGTTGTTACATTATGTAGATTATAGAAATACTTCAGCACCTCAGAACCAGCTACAGTAGGAGACATGGTAGAACAAATTATTTGAACCCAAAACAGTGTGAATGTTCTTATTTCTCCCAAATGGAACTGAATATTTTCCCTAAAAATGAGATTTCTTTAGCTCATATATACTTTCAGTTCTGAATTTATACATTCGTTTAAACTTTTGGGGCATCATGTAAGAAAAAAAAAAAAAAAGCGTTTTCTCAGACTCTAATCTGAAAAAATTGGTTTATTACATTGTCCTCATTAAATACAGTTTCAGTTTCCTGTATTTGTCCTCTCATATCTTGCTGTCTTTTGAGTCTATCTTAGCCAAGCACTGACAGCAGATGTACACAACAGCAGCCGACTCCCTTTTATTTTTATAAAGAAATAAATTACAGTAGTGATCAGCTAATGTAGTTCCTCACCCATTCAGTCACCCCTGGGAGCTCCTTTACTGGCTGATCTACTCATTAGTCGGGGTTAAGGTAACACTGCCAGACAAGTGCTTTGGGGAATTGAAACCACATGGAGCCTGCTCACTGAGAATGGTGGCAGCCTACCTCTATCCTGAGGTAGAAGGAATTAAAGGTGTGGAGACTTGTTAGATCATATTGCAAGATCCTTCCCTTCAGGTGGAGAAGTCTTTTATTCTGTCCTATGTGACAACTCCAGAAGCAAGAACATTCTCCTTGTCTTCTGAAGCCCAACCTGTAATCAAAAGTGGGATATATGCAGTCAAAACCCCTCAGAGCTAAGGAATGTTTCTTGATATCCTGTCTGAATTCTCTTTTGATCTTCATCCCATCAAAACCTCTGGGGCCATCCTAAATCATCCCATTCCCTGCTTGGTGTTTATGTCTTTCTGTTACTTATACACCATTAAAATGCACTCCTAATCAAAATATAATTCACTTAATCTTCTTTATAAGTGAATCCCCTGAGACTCTTAATCATTTGGATTACTCTTCTCTGGACTGTCTCCAATTTCTTGACAGCATTCTGAGATTGACATATTCCAAACTGTACTCAGTTCTTTTGATGCAGCCTCAACAGTGCCATGGAAAAGGAAACCATTGCTGGAAATTGTCAGAGGGACTCTTGAGGAAACTAAATGGCATTGGTTTCATCTCTCTTTTCCATAAGAAAGCATAATGATTTGACATCTTCAGAGCAAACCATTTTCATTTTTACTTTGAAAATAACTTCCTGCTTTGCTTTTATGAATAATACTTGATGTTATTTGAACACGTTCTGTATGCTGGCTGGAATGCAGCAGCTGCCAACGTGACCAGTTGCATTGAGTTTTGCTGTTTTATTTTGATTCACCTACATACTCTGTCATTTACAAAATTTATGATTCATTACACTATTATTTACTGTTATCACTTATCAACTTTGCTTCAGTGCAGACCATGTAGAAACCCAATCTACTACACTGCATCTTGTTCTTTTGCGCCCTTTCTACGTGTCTTCAAAAATGTTAAATAAAATTAGACCTAGCTCATATACCAGTACAGTGTCACCGAAGGCACTCCTCAGTAACTCAGCACCTCAATTTATCATTTTCATTTTTTTTATGGACCTTCAGCTCAGTCTTGGTTTACATGGCAAGGCTGACATTCATATCAATGCTAATTCAGACTTCAAGTAAGATTTCAAGAGGATCCAGATGCACTACCTTCCTTTACCTTTTTGCCCACTTTTGTAATTTGATCTGAAAAAGCAATAAGGTTTGTCTGTTACTATTTATTCAGTAGAAAACCTTGCTGTTAATTGTGCTTATGGTTTGACTTCTGCCTTAATAAACACCCTATGACTTTATCAGGAATAGAAAATGGACCATTGAATGTTTAGTGCTTGGATTTTTTTATTTTTTATTTCTTTTTACTTTTCAGAAGTTCACTATTTAATTTCCTTTTTTCCCTCAGCCCCCCTCTGGTACCTTCCCATCACACTCTGTAACTTTCTGTAAGTAATTGCTAGTTTTTCTGTAAGTTCATTAACTAATTCCCTTAACACTTGGAAATGCATGTACACCTGCTGATCTATATATATATTCAGAAGTTTTAAGTATTCTCTTACCTGCTTTTCATCAATAGCTTTGACAAAGTCATTATTGCTCCTTAATTATCCATTTCTCCTGCCCTTATTTTTCTTGTTTAACAGATTTTTATAAAGCATTACAGCAGTTTACCCATTTTAGAACTACCATTGATATAATCTTCCTCCTCATTTATTAATGAGTCCACTTTTTCTCCCATTTTTTTTTCTCTTAATATATTTCAGATGCTTTTCTTCTTCCCTTGAACTCCTTTTGCTATTGCTGACCCATTCTTCTTCCTGCTGTCTTAAAAAGCCTTAATCAGATTCATTTTCTTCTTGATACTACCTTTTGATATGAGACTAGGGAAAGATGCTATTTATTTATTTACCTACTTCTTTCTCTGTTGCCAGTAAAGAGCTCTAGGTTTGTGGCTCTGGGTTTTCTTGTGGTTTGTTTTTTTTCTTTATTTGACCCTCCATTTGTTACTATACTTACAAATTGCTTCTATTTGACTCTTAGGTCTTAGACCTATGCCCCTCCTGCCTGCGTGGTTGTCATCTGATGAAAATTCATATTCCTTCTTCCCCACTTTGCCTTGTTTGTTTATTTACTCAGCTCTCATATATTTTCAGCCTTCTGAATCAGGGCCCAACCTGTCTAATCTTTCAGTACAAAGCAGTAGATGTCCACTCACTGTTTGGGACCTTTAATGATAAAAGGACTAGAAAGAGTGTGAATATGATCCTGATCCTGTCCTCTTCCATTTTCCTTTTCTTTTCACCAGTGACAGCAATAAGATCTTATCTTCTCCATGCTATAAACAGCTATTCTAACAACTCATAAGTGGCGTGAGCTTTTGGAGTTGATATTTTGCCCATTGACTGACACCTCTCTCTCCATAACATATGAGAAACAATCAGTCTGGGCTCCCCGAAGCACAAAGTTTTAAATGAGAGAGCCATTTAGCTGAGGAGCCAGGAAACTAGGGATCAGAAAAGATGGAATTTTTTTATGGAAGATGGTGATTGGAGCAGGTTGTGCACTCTTCTTTCTCTAAATGTTGAAGCTCACCTCTAACAATGACTTGGGCAATACAGGGAGAGAGCAAGAACAGTCAGGTGCACAAATTACACATATAGATGTACATTGTGCATCACAAGGAGCTATTGATGCAAGAACTTTTGCCTGAAAGAATTCATAAAATACAAATTCCAAACAGGCAACATAAATTAGGTTTTGAGGGAGAAAGCAGAAAATTATGTACCAAAAATAAGAAAGCCAGGAACCAGAGCAGAAAAAGAAGGGAGAATGACATGCAGTAAAGTGAGAAGAAGTTCAGAAAGAATTTCATTCAGGAAGAAGAAAGAGAGCTGAGTATCTCACAAAGAAGGTCTGTCTGACTGTGAAGGGTACTCAGGAAGCCTCTCTGCAGAGCTGATCTCCAGCACCAAGAACATTGTCAGATCAAGGATGGCTTCATTAAGAAAGACACTCGAAATGCATTGTCTGTCAGATATCTTCAGGAGGAAAATGCAAGTCCTCAGAGATTAATGAACATACTTAAGGAAATGGCTTGAACAGCAGAGTGCATAGACTGCAAAGTGGAAGAAAGAGATTGCAAGGAAAGTCTCCAGGCTTAACTAAATGAGTAACCACCTAATACTATAATATTTAGAATGATGCCTGGACTCAAAGAACAAGGAAAGTGTCTGAACAGTAAAGAAAGCTATTTCCTCAAGCAGGAAATACAGGCACAAAGTGAGAATCTCCCCAGAATGAAAGTTTTCTGGAAAATTAAAACTGAGTTAAACCTTGCAAAGGCGATTAAAACAAACAGGAGCCACTTTCTCAGCTGTTTAAATAAAAAGAGAACACTGACTAAAGAAATTGAACTTCTATAGAGGTAGAATATAGCAGATATTAAAGATAACCTACAAATGGGCTGAAACTAAATGAGTACCCTAGCCTCAGTTATCAATGAAAATGGTGTGAGGACAAAGGGCAATTAATGGAAAAGCAGGGATTAAACCCCACCACACTCATTGTACAAGCAGAACTCAGATAGTGTAGCATTCACAGGTGGGAGAGGTGAATATCCTGAATTTTGAAGGGACTATTCCACTTGGAACAAACATTCTGATAACAAGCATTCCTAATTTAGATATCAGGTCATGATTAATACAAAGTCTGCACCCCTTTTCAATTCTCAGTCTCAGTTTCCTTTCCTGCATCCTTTTAAACCATATGTTCATCTTCCCTTTCAGATTCCCCAGACTTTATAATGCAGACAGCGCATACCTTTCCCCTTCTTATGTTCCACAAACCCACTGATTCACCTGGGGATTTCAGTGAACAGTTTTACAGCAGCATTCAGCATGAGGTGGTGTGAAACACTTCAAGTAAATTATTCAAGTTATGCAAAATTATAAGCCTATGAAAACAGAATATTACAGAGGTTTAGGATGCTAGTAATGTATTAAAGTAAGAAATTCTATCAGTTATTTCAGTGGAAGGTGGTCTTGTTTAGCACCTCATCTTTTCTTTCAGCAAATCACTCCAAGTCACAAAAATGAATAAAGGCAAACACTTCCAACACCTTCCGGCACCTTACCTCCAGCTAAAGGCCTACTTATAAGTCTAGCTCTACCAATAATGTGAAGGATGAGGTTCTGACTGAGTTAATAATAAGGAAGTTTTAAAATATATACTGGCTTACTGATTTGTGAGAAATACCGTGTCCCCTTCCTTCTTCACCATAGAATTTAATTTTCATCTTGCTTATTTTTAACTATTTTCTGCTAGCTACAAGCCAAAAGCAGTTTATTTTACATCATCTACATTCCTTCTTCCTTGGTGTTACTTAATGAGTTGAAGGGGCTGGAAACTTGATCTCAGTGAAACCAATATCCTATGAGTTATAAATGACATTTCATCCCCATATGCAGATTTTTCTGTGCCTAAGTGAATTATTTACAAGGTACAGCTTGTGGGCTCCAACAATCAGCTGCCAGAGATTTACACCTACACTGAGTCCCTGCTTTCCTGCTGGGAAAATGTGAAGTTTTCCACCGCCCTTTAAGATCTGAAGGCTTTACAGAGAATAGCTCTCCCCAAAGCAGGCAATGCTTTTCTTGGGATGGTGGCTGACTAGACTTTGCTGAGGGAGAGAGAATAATGTTGAGCTGAGACACCAAGAGTGACTGCTTCAGCAGCTTAAAATAGTCTTCTTTTTTCTTCCTCTGCATGCAGCTGCAAATCAAAAGTATCATAGATCATTTAAATATTGTACTTCCAGTCCTGTATGCATAATGCCAAAGGTAGTCATAGCATTGTTTTTTCTCTTCAATGAGGAAAAAGCTCACAGAAATTGGATGCTACCATGATCAACAAAGTAACAGGGAGGTGGATAAGAACAGTAAGAGAATTATTAAGTCCCCTACCAAAACCTACCTTCATTTTTAAGGGACCAGGAGAAAAACTTTAAAACCATATCAGATTTAAGATAAATTATTTAAAGTAAACTGAGAAGTATTTTGAAAGCTGTGTTGCTCTTCCTGAGTTTCTTCATTGTAAGGTAGTATTGCAGAGAGCAAAGCATTGTTAGATGAGGTTGTAGTTACAAGAGCAACACTAATGTGGTGCTGCATCGCCAGCAGCCAGGTTGCTCCAGAGAGCATGGGTGTGGAGAACATGTGGTTCCATCCTGACTCCACAGATGGGCTTGCTTTCTCCTTTATCTTCAGAATTTCTCACTGGCTTTCAACACTTCCATAATGTTTAGAAAACTAATAATGTTTACACTTGGGTGGGAAAGAAGAGAGCCATGTTGTAGCTTAATCTCTCAAGAAAAGCAGTAAAAGCCATCTGCATGGTACAGGTAGGTAGCGAAACAGTGCAAAAGAGTCATTAGCAAGGGACAATCCCTTAGCAGCAGGAAAACAACTCAGAAGACATATTACTTTTTTTCCTATTTAGGTATCTCTGATCTTAGAATACCTGATGTGATTCTCTCTTTTCTTCCATTTGAACCTCCACTGACAAGAGATAATCTGCTGCTTTTTTCATTTCTCTCTTATCCAGTTTATTTTTTATAATATTAGACTGGATGTAAAATTTTTTGAGTATGCTTATACCTAAAGACTAACTATCAGGCTCCTGACACTCATAGATGGACAAAATATAGATAGATAGATAGATAGATAGATAGATAGATAGATAGATAGATAGATAGATAGATAGATAGATAGATAGATAGATAGATAGATAGATAGATAGATAGATAGATAGATAGATAGATAGATAGATAGATAGATAGATAGATAGATAGATAGATAGATAGATAGATAGATAGATAGATAGATAGATAGATAGATAGATAGATAGATAGATAGATAGATAGATAGATAGATAGATAGATAGATAGATAGATAGATAGATAGATAGATAGATAGATAGATAGATAGATAGATAGATAGATAGATAGATAGATAGATAGATAGATAGATAGATAGATAGATAGATAGATAGATAGATAGATAGATAGATAGATAGATAGATAGATAGATAGATAGATAGATAGATAGATAGATAGATAGATAGATAGATAGATAGATAGATAGATAGATAGATAGATAGATAGATAGATAGATAGATAGATAGATAGATAGATAGATAGATAGATAGATAGATAGATAGATAGATAGATAGATAGATAGATAGATAGATAGATAGATAGATAGATAGATAGATAGATAGATAGATAGATAGATAGATAGATAGATAGATAGATAGATAGATAGATAGATAGATAGATAGATAGATAGATAGATAGATAGATAGATAGATAGATAGATAGATAGATAGATAGATAGATAGATAGATAGATAGATAGATAGATAGATAGATAGATAGATAGATAGATAGATAGATAGATAGACAGATAGATAGATAGATAGATAGATAGATAGATAGATAGATAGATAGATAGATAGATAGATAGATAGATAGATAGATAGATAGATAAAATACTGGTAGATAAAATACTGGTAGATAAAATACTGGTAGATAAAACACCGATAGATAAAATGGTGCTCCACTCACCTGAGGTTGCACGTGGCAGAGTTTCATGTAGAGGCTAAACATTCAGTAATTCTTTTCAGTAAAATAGTTTACCTCTTTGTGGCTTTGAGACTTGATCTAGATTAAAAGTTCAAAACACACATGCATACTTAATTATATGCCATGTAATTCTTATTGAGTCTAACAGTCAATATGTGTATTGCTGAACTTGGGACAACAACCACACCTGGGGCTCAGTGTCTGTCTGTAAATATCTGACTCCATCTACTGCTGCTTCTGTGAGACCTCCACAGCCTCACTAACATTCTTTGCCTCTGAGTGGGATGTGGGGAGCACAATCAAGATAATCACTTGGGTTCCCAAGGATAGTTCATAGCTGGAAAGCACAGAGTGAGTGGCTTTGAGATAGAAATGTCCCCAGAAAGTAGCTAAAATTTTTCTGCAGGAAGGGTGACATTTTGTTCCACATCATTCCCCTTGTTGATAAAAGGTTTGCAATTGTGTTGAGAATCTATCTCAGCATACTAGTAAATACCTTTTTTCCTTTAAACCGAAGAAGAGTAAAATGGCAATTAATTTAGACTAGGTAAAATATATAATTACCTAGTCATAAAATGGACCATAAAAGTACTACATTGTTGAATCCATTTCATTAGTAGCTAATAAAAACTGTTTTAGTGTATAAAGATGTAAGTATTGTGCTTCATTGTTTTCAAGTGACAATGGCTTGCCTTTTCTTGGTTTTTCCAAACAGACTTCTCATCAGTATTACTTCAGCAGTTGTTTAGACTTCTTTGTGTTATCCACATTATCCTAACTTTGTCTTGAAACAGCTAAAAAGCATCAACACAACTTAAGAACCCAAAGCTGTAGGTCACATAAACACAGACTGATTGTTGATGCAATTTTACCTGGACTGGCTGGTGAATTTTTATGCCCTTTTTTATTTTGTTTTAATCCCTAAATTTGAGGGTACTGCAGACAATTTGGCAAGTTTAGGACTAATGGCAGTCCTGTAGAGCTGCCTTTCTAATGTTCATCTCTTTATTTGTTTGCTGTTCTCAGTCTGAAAACTCACATCTTTTAAGATACACACAACTATAAAGGATGTCCAACAGAAAAAAAAATATAGAACCTTAGGAGATGAGGAAAGTTGTTTTCTTGGAGGTTTTAATCTCTAGTAAACCCAGTGGACCTTCTTTGCAATGTCATCCATTCCCATGAAGCATAGCATTTTTCAGTGATGAAGAATGCAAACTGCCATAAAGAACTTCTTCATTAGGACATCAAAACTGCAGGAATATTTTCAGTTGTTGTTATAACTTTTTCTTGGAAATTATTTTCCTTATTTTGTTACCACCTAAGGCTCTTTAAGGTACACAGCAACACAGTCTGAGATATCTCGTTGATGTTCTTTACATCATATAGTTGCTAACAACCTGTCAAAGTCATCCTGACACCAAACTGAGAAGCTGATGGTTTTGGTAACATATTAGCAGAGATGAAAAAAGATGGTCCTCATTATTGTAATAAAACCAACAGAGACACACTGAGAATCAATTACTGATTCTGTGACCTGTTGAACTAACCCTCAGTCAAGTGGAGAACTGCACAGAGTGTCTTACATTATCAAATGATTTAAGATGGAATGCTGTCTGAAGACTCGCAACAAGTCAAGACAAATACATTTCCTGAAATTGTAGCTTGCTTAATTACCTTGCTCCTGAGCACAAAGATCAAATTGAGCAACTTAAGGTGCTGAAGCACTCTGCCAGCTGGACATGAAAAGGAAATAATTAACACACACAAAATCTAAGTTTAAGGATGATTCTCCTACTGGCAACAGCAAGGAGATCCAAAGTTAAGGCTGACATTGTGTCCTTGACTGGATCCATGTGCCTACAATTTGCAGCACATATTGGGTTGGGGAAGAGCACCATGTGTTGCAGCCATTTCAAGCAAGCAGATGGCTTTTTAAAGCACTCAGTGTAAGGAAAGCAAAACCCTTTTAAAGGCTGGCATTTCACTCTCATTATTTGTCACAGACTGTTCCACCTCTTGCCTTCACAATGCCCAAGTAACAACAAGAAAATTTCCTCTCATGGAAGGCACTGTGCAATCATACAAAAAAAAAGTTACATCCTCTGATACAATGAAGTGACCAGTGAGGCAGGAAATTAGTAATGGTATTTCATGTTTTGAAAGCAATGTCCAACACTAACTTATTTTTCTTTGGAAAACCCCAGCCTTGAGACAGACAGTAGAAAGTCACCAAAACCCCTGTTTGGTGCCTACCTGCATTCCTCAGGGCCTTCATGCCCACAGCAGCATCTTTTTCCCTACTCTGAGCATCTCCCAAAGGTAATGCCTTTCTTCCATAACCAAATTCAGCTATAAGTTTTAAAGTAATTGTTTACTGTGGAAAGCTGAACCTGAGAGCCCAACTTTCATCCACTACTTCCCGCGTCTTTTAATAGGATCTCTCATGCCTGCTTGAACAGTCACCCAAGATGAAGAGAAAAAGACACTTCATTTTAACATATCATCTTGAAGGATGGACTCCTTGGAGTAGTATGCACTACAGATTTGTTATGATCAGAGGGGCCAGATGTCACCAGCTGAGTCGTTCATTTGATGTTGCGCCATTGCTTGGTGCTGCTGCCATAGATACTGCCCTGCCCTTATGGTGGCTGCTGTGATTCATTGAAAGTAATATCATCCCAACTGCCACTCCAGGGAATCTTGCAGGCATGATTTTCTAACACAGCATGACCCATTAAAAATAACTGCCAGGAATCCTGCGCTTTATAAAAGGACATCTTCATTAGCTCTCGCAGTGGGTCGCCAGAAAGTCCCAGGCGCTACAGTAGCCATGGGGTAATTTGTAGCTATCAGGAACATTGCATTTAATGTCTTTATTCTTGTGGAGCTGGACCCTACTGATTACTAAACACAGACTCCTCCTCTTAAATCATGAAAATTAAAGAGGAAAGAGACCCATTGGATTATTTTGTCAATCCACTCTTTGAATACAAAATTGGCAAATGTATGGTCTTCACCACCACGTACCAGGGACATTCACCACTGTACTGCAGACCACTTCACTTATCAGTGCCTACTAGTGCTTGGCCTTTCTCCTAAAACAATGAACTCCTGGTTATGCTGTGTAGCATTTCATCCTTCATACAGAGCTTTATCCAAAAAAAATGGCTCTTAAATGACTGCAGAGAGCTGTAGATTGGGTCTCTCACCCGCTCTATTTATTCTTCCAGATATACTGGAATAGGAGCTGGTGTTTTACTTGGATAGTTAGACATAAGTAATCTAGACTACTATCAGGTTAAATGGAAACCTTTTTTTCCCCATGACTAAACAAACCTTCTACATAATTTAAAACAGAAATATTTATTGACATAAGTACTTTATGAACATGTTCTTCACCAACTGTCAACAAATCTTGTATACCCCCATTGTTTATTAAAGCAGGTACATAACTCCCTGAAGACCTGTCCTGCTTCCCAGCACTGGAGCTATTCTGTGGTGAGCTGGCAAGGGCAAAGTCCCCTAAAGAAGAGAAGAAACACAAGACAGCTATGATTCAGGAGTTTATCACCCTGGTCCTTGGATGCTATGGTAATGAATGTCCTACAAAAAAATCAACCCAGACTAGAAGAGAAAGCCTGTAATAACTAGCATTAATAGAGTCCTGGGCCCAGAAACATATTTTTTCAGTATCTTCTAGTAGAAGTATTTTCTCTTGTACTCTAAGTTGAATATTGACTCAAATACAGTGGCCCAAATGACGTTATGAAGTGCAGATTCTCTACAGCATTGAGTATGAGCTATAGAGCTTTGGGCCATAGCAGCAATTCATAACAATGAGCAATAAAAAATAAATTCCAACACATGTCTTGCTCTGCAAGGGTGTGGACTGAGCTTCAGTGCGAACTCCTTGCAGGACTGAAAGAAAGGCCTACTGGCTATGTTGCAGTTTCTGAATGATGTCCAAAAATTAGTCCTAGTTCTGTGGTGAGTATATCAAATAGGGAGCAATTCTTTCCATTATATATTACCTCCCCAGTCATTATGAAATCATTTGGTATTCACTGTGATAGCACCAATCATTAATGCACTCATTTGGTGTTCTTATGGCTTGTCTTATGCGCTTCCCCAGGAATTCTGTTGTAATTAACCATCAGTTAATGTAAATAGTAATGGACATTTAAATGAAGGTGTTACCAGACAGGGTCAGTACTAGCAGAGAATCAATGTGTTCATGAAACCAGCTACAGTCACTTCAAAACGCTTCTCTAATAGTAATGAAAGCCTAATAGTAAATATGCCACTTAAACAGAATCAGAGGCTGTTGAAAGCATTTTACAGCATTTAATCTGAAAACTGCGTTCAGCATTCTTCATCCTCTTCCTGCACCTCTAGAAGAGTGGACACGTGGACAGCCTTCATGTCATTTTCTCTGCACAGCATTATATACTGCATCACATATACCAACAGAGTATCAGTTGTATTGGCATATTGCACATCCTGCAATTGATGGGTTGCTGATTGCTTTAAGCCAAGGAAAAGAGCAATAAAGAAAAGTGAGCTTATGAAAAACTAAACTAGTTTTACTGTTTGCATCGCATCAGTCCTTGAATAAACTGGGGTACTAAAATGTAATAGAATGGGATCTGGTTTAATACCTTCTGCCCTGCCACTTGTATTCCTGAAGATGTTTTAGAGCTGGAATTCACTGACCTTTGTACAAGTGACACAAATCTAGCTTTCTGGTAAAAAGCCACAAATTGTCACTGAGTGGAACTGTGAGGACAATTTCTTGCAGAAAGCAAGAGTAGCAAAACTTGATGATTTGCCAGATTATAAAAGGCAAAAAATTTTCACTTTTCAGCCAGGGCACTTATGAGAATTAATATCATAAGAAAGAACAGCCTTTTGCAACTATAATAGAAATGGGAAATTGTAGTTGTCCTTTGGTCTGCTAGCCAAGATTCATGTAAATAACAATAATAAGAAATCTAAGTTACCTCAGGAACTTAATGGTGATATAAGGTGCTTCTTTGTTGGCTGACCCCTTAGTTAGAATCATTAAAACACTCCAAACCCAAAATAATCTGACAGCAAAGTGTCTGAGCTTGTGCTCCTCTGTTCTCTCCACAATTATAAAGTCCTCTACTTCCAGGTATTTCTAACAGATCCCTTCAAGCTACATCCTTGCATGTTGTAGTGGTTTAACCTGGGCTGGGTGCCAGGGACCCAACTACAGCCACTCTCTCACTCCCCCTTGCAACACAGCAGAGGAGAGAAAATATAACGAGAGGCTTCACAAGTTGAGATAAGGACCACAAAAGATTCCACCATTACAGGCAAAACAGACTCCATGTGGGGTAATAGTTAAATTTATTACTAACAAGAGCTAACAAGATCAGAGCTAAAGAGTGAGAAACAATAAGAGATACCTTATCCCCCGCCCCCTCCTCCTTCATGTTCAACCTCCTCTCCCCCAGCGGTGCAGGGAGACAGGGAGGAAGGTTNCACAGGCTGCTCCAGCGTGGGCCCCACAGGTAACAAGTCCTAACAGGAAATCCTGCTCCAGCGTGGGCTGCTCTCCCCACGGGCTGCAGTCCCCTGCCAGGACCCAGCTCCAACGTGGGCCTCCACGGGCTCACAGCCTCCTTCCAGCATCCACCTGCTCCGGCGTGGCTCCTCCACGGGCTACAGGTGGATCTCTGCACTCCTGTGGTCCTCCATGGGCTGCAGGGGCACAGCTGCTTCACCATGGTCTTCCCCATGGGCTGCAGCTGGATCTCAGCTCCGGCGCCAGGAGCATCTCCTGCCCCTCCTTCTGCACTGACCTTGGTGTCTACGTTGTTGTTCATGTGTTCTCATTCTGCTCCTCTCCGGCAGCCATCTTCATCCCCCCTCAAAACTTTTTTTCCTTCCTTCTTAAATATGTTGTCACAGAGGCGTTCCTTCAACTGCTGATTGGCCTGGCCCTGGAGCCGGCTGGCACTGGCTCTGCTGGACATGGGGAAAACTTCCAGCAGCTTCTCAAAGAAGCCTCCGCCTCAGCCCCCCCACTGCTACCAAAACCTGGCGACAGTAGAAACCAATATACAGGGCTGTGTTTTTCCACATTCCAGCTTTTAAGCTTGTCATTGCAAATGGTCCCAAACTGTGTAGAAATCCAGTGTGAAATGGAAATCACAAGGAAGAATTGCATATTATCATTCCTGTGAAACTAAATATTTTCTTGCTTTGTCTATTTTACCTTCTCTGAAAGAAATGCAGTAGAAATCTTTAATTCCTCAGAAAGTTCAGGCTTCAAAATTTATATTTAAACTGGATTTAAAGGAGCATTTTCTGAACAGATGTGCTGATATACACGCACCTGCTGCTTCCTTTCTCTTGAGCATGCCTAATCTTAGTTACTTATTTATTTTTTTTCTCCTCTTTGTTCCTGTTATCATGGTTTCATTTAGGTTTTTCTGATTCTGGGCAGTGCCTTTGCTCTTTCTATTCCACTGCACAGTTGAATATCAAAAGACATCCTGCAGACTAGTAGGACTTTGAGCAGAGCAGTTAATTTCTCTTCCTTAGGGGCTGCTCTTTCGGGGGTTGAGGAAAATGGTCGCAGATCACTTCATCCTGACCTCCTCACCATGCTGATCTCAGCCATACTGCTCCAAATGGAAAGTGATGCCACCACTGTCAGTGCAGGGATTGCAGCAGATCCTCAGTTCCACTTGTGTTGAACTGGTTGTACCTGATCTCATTCCTCAAGGCAGTCAAACTGGGATAAAGAAGGAAATTTTTCTTGTTGCCAACAGAAGACTAGTGCAATGCGGTAAGTTTTTCATCATTTCATTCTCAATCTCTTCTACAAAACTGATCATAAATAGTTTCTGGGTGCAATAGAATTGGGAGCCAGGCTTCCAGAGCAAGAGGGGAGAAGTAGGAATCTGGCAGAGACTTTGGAGCCATCCCAAATATTGGGTGGTGGGTGGCAGGAAAGTGAAAGCCATCTGGTGGCTCAGATTTCCTGTATAAGGAGGTCCTCTGGTTTTGAAAGTGTGGGCCTCAGCTCCTCTGGGAAACAAATGCTTGCAAAATGAAGAAGGAAATGTAATGGTTTGCCTGCAAATTTTGATACGTGATGCAGTAAAACAGGGTTTCTAATAATGACATTTCTACATTTCTTCATTATGAGTCATGAGTAAACATGACATTTCTGCAACGCGATCTAGATATGTGATCAAAGATTAAAATGGAGCCATTTTAATATTTTAATTATTTCGGCACTGTCAGGCTTCAGAGTCTGTTATGCCAACACCCAGTGCAGAGGAAATAATTTGTAACAAAGAATTTTATCAATTTTAGCTGCTTTTTTTCTCCATGTGGATTGTGTGTGAACGGGTCATTATTTTCTCAGATTTGCTCATTATTCGAAATGATCTACAATGAATAATTTATAGTAATATATCTTGTTCTGCAGCTTCTTCACCACCAGTTTGTAACTGCCTGGGCTAGTTTTGTCTGAACAAACAAATCATATGGCCTCATTTCTGCTTCCAGGTTAGCTGATAGGTGGTTTTCTGGGTAGGGTTCTCCCATTTATGAGTTTTGTACATGCTCTCACCAGATATATCTGTTATCCATTTAAAAATGCTATTTCCACAAGCATTCTTATGAGTCAATTCATTCATTATGATATTCATAGAGAGTGAGCAAGAGTGCAAATGCAGAAAAGACAATTCAAAATCTTCTCACAGAAATTATTTTGCTGATTTTTTTTCTCTTTATTTTTTTTTTTTTTAATTTGAGTTCTCAGCTCACTCTTACACTTGTTTTCCTTAACCTGTACAACTGGAGAAGTGCCAGCAAGTTTATCCAGGTGCAAACATCTTGTGGATGTACGTGAATCAGAAGTGAAGGCCTTTCTCCAACAGTTAGCAACATACAAATTACTGACATTTCAGTCCAGGGCTGTGTGTTCCAAAAGGGTTAGGAAGAGGTTCCTCTATTAGTTCATAAGTTTCAGGCATTTAACAGTATATGTCTCATGAAGCATTTGAACTTGATAATGGGAGCGATCCCAGCGAGCTGGTTATCCACACTATTATCCACCAAACCTCGTAGTATAATACAGGTAAGATGAGAGGCCAGCCTTTTCTCAATATGAGAAATCTAAAGAGCTCAGCCCTAACACAAAAGAGCTGAAATTTTCTTTGTTAAATTTGTATGTCTTTTTCCTGTAGATCTTGCTTTTCATGCCACCTGTGGCAATCAGTCCAAATTTCAAATACTATACCAGTAACACAATTTCACTTGTGCATTCCCTAAACCAATCCATTAATTCATGACCCTTTGTTCCAGAAAGAGTTATAACCTAGCACCTCTATGATGGGCAAAAGATATCAGAGGCAGGTGTCTCTTCCACAGACTGTGTAAGCCTTCCTACAGCCAAACGCAGTTTAATTTGTAAATTGAGCAGCCTGAAAAATCATTTTTTTCATCATCTCCTCAGGCTCATAGAGTCTTCAAACTTCCAAGGTCTCACGAGAGTGTTAACCCCATCTAAGTTGCAAGAAAACCCAATATTATGCTGGAAATTATCCATTTGCTGTTCATGTTTGGAAGTAATCCAAAAGCAAAGAGAGACAGGGTTGGAACAATCTGCCCATCAATTAACATTACTGAATAATTCCTAAGTTCCTGGTCTGCCAGAGCAGTAACTTGCATTGTGGTTCTGGCCATAAAACCTGGGGTAAGGCTTGGGGCAGAGGGAAGCACACAGCTTGCTGCTTTATTTTGACTTCCTGTGGCACATCACACACAGGGGCTCAAGCACGAGCCGAAATTGTGTTAAAGAACTGTTCTCTGTGAGTCACTGAGAGTGAGTCACGCACACCAACACAGGATCAGAAAGCCTTCCATTTTGCAAATGGTAAGTGATGATGATAGTTAAGCAAGGGAGTCCACTGTGACTCTCCTATTCCAAGATGTGTCATTATAAACCTGATGGAGCGCCTGCAAAGAAAATACTGTGCTCCAACTGCTTTGTTAGTTGTCCTTTCCTACATAAAAGGAACATCCATACACATTTTAAGTTTCACCTTCACATTCTTTTATGCTATTGTCCTCAGAGGGGTGACTATGGAAAATGTCTGTAATGCAGCTAGATCTGTCTATCAGCCTACCTTTCTCAGCTTCATCCCAGTAATACCCAATACCAGTGGTTTTGCAGAACTCTACAATGGTACTTCCAGGAACAAAAAACAAGTTACTAAAGAATATTTTTTTTTTCATTTTCCATCCCTTACAGATGTCATTTTCTACTGATGAGTACCTCTAAACTTTGCCCTTGAGTCATTGCACAGACAGTGAAAGTAGTATGTTAAACCCAACCGGCTATTCATCCCACCAGATGGAAAAGTTTCCCTTCTGCACCTACAAAAACCATACATATGTAAATACAAATCTAATTATATATTAGGTGTGAATATCTAGGTATATCTGCAAGTATCTGTAATCACATATAGCTTTTTAAAAGAACACATAAAAAAATGCCAAGGTTCACTAGAAAATGAAAAAAAGTATAAGGAATCAGTAGTAAGGTAAGTAACAAACTTTCATTTGGCTTCTTTCTTCCTGTGTGCCATAGCACGGTCTTTAATTAATTTACCATGTCTTATTTTTCTTAGTTATCTCACTTACTTATGGAAAGCAGAGCTTTCAGTATTACATTTTAGCCTCATCCAGCATGTGGCTTCATGCACTGTCCAGCTTTGCACTGGATACAAAATGACTGTTTTCTTCTTCCCTTCTTCTTGTGGAGATGTCATAACCATGGTATATATTTTTTGACACTTTTAAGAGTTTACCCTCATGATACTCCTGTGAAGAAATATAAAATCACTGTATCTGGTTTACCTGCATAAAAACTGAGACAGAGACTAATATGAGCATTCTCAAATGTGTCATTTAATTTGAGATTCCCAACTCAAAAAATTACAGTCTTATTTTCAGAGTGTTTGGCATGTTCACAATACTTTCTCTGATCGGAGTGGAGGTCATCATGACCTCACACATGGCTGTGGGAAGTCTGCAGCTCTAACAACCAGATCTATGACCTAAAAACATCAGGTTTCCCATGGAAGTAACTTGCCTGTCAACAGATGAAGTCTTCAGACATGAAGCCTCTGGTATCCAGTTCTTCTGCCTGACAGAGCTCTATGAACAACTGTTTTCTTCCTTATCCCAGGCACGAGACATCTTTTCATTCCCACAACACACAAGCCAGGAGGATGTCCTCCCACAGTCACCACATTGCTCAGATACATCACCACAGCACAGGATGTCCTTTGCAATGATCCAGACACGGTCCTAAAATGAAAAGTAATGACATCATAGAGACAGTGATGTGTAGATTAGAAACTAGGGTGATGAATAAGATGCAGATGCAGTGCCTGGCATTTTGTTACACACTTCTTTTGAGTTCTCAGCCACAATGTAATGCATATGTCATTGTTCTTGGGCTTACTTGTATGTTTTGCCAAATTCCAACTTCTTTGGTTTACCTCTGTTATTTTCTTTTAATTTTCTGTCCCTCTGTTGCACCCACGATGGAACAGTTCTCAACATGGAAATCATGACATAAACAGTTTAGATTTGACAGGGTCCAAACAACTGGCAAGAAGGTCTTCCCACCACAGACCATGTTCAGCAACGTTAACTTAAGCCATTGGCTTCACTGCAATCAATAGTTCTCCCTTCCGGATGGGTTGGATTGAAAAACAGATCGTACCAAAGTAAGAAGGGTTTGAAAATCCAGCCCTCACAATGTATGATTTCTTTTGACAGGATACTGTTAATACTCTCTATTTTCATCTGCCTGCCTCTAAGCAGGGCCCCTCCACCAAAGTGTTTGCATTAGAAGGCATGTATTACATGCATAAGGTTTTTCTCATGCAGTCCCTAGGGTAGACACAATCACTGCGAATCTCAAAGCAGACCCACTTAACTTCATGATAGTGGGGTATCTGAATCCCTGAAGCAGCTTTGACAATCTTGACTTGCAAGCACTATTGTTTGAAAACTATGACAGTCTGCCTTGGTGGTGATATGAATAACAATGATAAAATGAAGCATATATGCATTTGTCTTTTAATTTAGGCTTGACTGGAGACTTAGCATGCTCATCTTCTAGTAAGAGTTATTGCCTATGAGCACAACAGTGCACAAGTCACAGAAGGAGATCTTCCTACTATTGAGGTAGGATCAGTCCAGGATTAGTCTTTTCATATGACGTGTACTAAATTAAAAAAAAAAAAACCAAACAAACATGAAATAAAAAAAAAAATATAGCCCAACAATATGCCTGATGAGTTTAAGACCTACAGGAAAATATTTAATGTCATACAACAATGAAAGGAATTGGTATGAAGCATAAATGGCAAAGCAGTGAAAAGAACTGACACAAAGCATACTGGCATGTACAGCAACACCCACACAATCAAAAGCATTCAAGGAAATTAAAAAAAGAATCAAATGACTAAAGATCTAGCTATGCAAGGGAGTTGTGTTGCAAAAGTAATCTCCATCCGCAGCTATCCCAGGGATTTGAATGATCTGGAATTTCGGGAATAGGTTGCATCAGTTGACAAAAAAAAAAAAA
>VXBA01002403.1:883733-948991 GCA_013399895.1 Serilophus lunatus | reverse complement strand
AAAAAAAAAAGAAAGAAAATAAACTGGGAGTAGAAAGAGAACTCAGAAATGCAATAAAATACCCGAATCAACTTTTTTAGTTCATCTGTATTTCAGTAGTCACATTTAGAGGTGCATTTAACCCCAAAACTTTGAGTGTTAGATTTTGGGGTACTTTGAAATTAATTAGATATCACAGCCAAGTTTGCATTTGGCCTCAGTCCCAAGCAAAAAAATCTAAATCCAATCCTTTCCAAACTCTGGCTGATCAGTTTAACATCCCAGTTTGGATCCAAATCCAGTATTTCACATGAGTCTTTACTTCAGTCACTTCATATCGTGTCACAAAGCAAGAGCATACTGCCGGATATTGCACTAAAGCGCAATCATAAAACAAAACATAACATAACAAAAACTGCAATGGCTACCTTTACAACTTAAAAGCTCTGGGTTTTTTTATGTGATAGGCTGTGCACTGAAGATTTTTGGAAACTCAGGACATAAAATGCTGGAATGCCCAGTGAGTCCCATACAGTTTCATGACAGCATTTGTCTCTTAGTTACAGCAAGGGTAATGTTATCAGCACCAAGCAACCCAGAAGAAAATTATCAATTGGTTACCAAGAAACCTAATGATTTCATCAATATTATTTTACCAGTTACAAAGGTCATTTGGAGAAGTAATGCCACACGAAATGTGCTTGTGAAGTGGGTGATGTGTGGGTGGCTGTTAAGGGTCAACACTTCATTTCTCATTTCTTTAATTGATACTTCTGAATGAGTATTAATTGAGCTGCAATGAGAAGAGTGTGCAGTTTGACAATGCAAGTGACAGGATGGAAGTGCCATTTGCGGAGTGTATATAACCACAGCTAACACCCTCAAAGCGTTAATTCCATTTTATGTCTTTCACATTTAATAGCAAATTTGCCATTTAATCTTTAAGACAGAAGTTACTTATTCTCAATCTACCTCTCACTTGCACTGATATAATCTCATGCCACTCAGACTGGCCTGTGGCATGAAGCACATCACACTTTCAAATCAGGTCCATTTTTTCATTAGCTCATATCCTTCCTGAGATGCCCTCCTTTACAGATGGCTGATCAGCAATCAACACTAGTTTGTTTCAATCAGAAAAGCAGCCGTAACTTCTCATTTAAAGACTGTTCCTGGAGAAGCGCATTAGTCGAAGGCATAAAGCTGGCACTGGGGCAACAGTGACTCTCACAACTGATTTCTTTTAGGATTTTTTTTAAAGAGATAGACCTCTTTTTATGTGGAGACCTGTTTTTTATTTTAAAAGGAAGCATAATGAAATCCATGCCTTTGCATGTTGCAGAGAGCTCTTCATGTAGTGTGGGTAGGTGCCAATAGACTGTAAATCTTAAGAGTGAATACAAAAGGTAGCAAAAGCCCAGAAGGAAGCCAGAGAATACTTCCCATATGTATGTGCTGACACTTTCTCCCTCTCTGTTCCTCCTTTAGCAATGCAGTGTGTTACCCTTTGAGCTTACTTGACTGAGGTTAAGCATTTACACTTTTTCAGAGGACAGTCAGTCTACTCAGGTAGATACCAATTTTCATAGCAAGAGACTTCAAAATGATTTCCTCTCTGCTTGGGCAGCTCAAAAACACACGTGCACAGAAGCAAAGGTCAGATGTCATCCAAGTGCTGGGAGAGTGCCAGATAATGCTTGGGATATATTTTTATACTGGCCTCAAGTCAGCCTCCAATTCTACAGGAATCTACTTGGCACCCACAATTCTCTCCAGTGCATTAACCCTGGGTGCAAATGATAGGATTTAGCCTTCCAGGCACTGACTTGTGGGTGCAGTCAGATAGGTAGATAACTTAATGATATCATTTGCACTCACAGTTAACTGCAGGTAGAAAAGAAAGCCTGAGTGGCTGCGAAAAGAGAGAAAAAGTCAAGAATCTTTTCCCTCTCCCCCCTCCACCTCCAAAATCAGATTTCTTGTATTCAGTGAGGAATTGCTTTTTAGCTTGCAGTCCAGGAAATAAAGCACTTCTCATTGCTTCTTTCCCTGTGGTGGCCATTTGCAGTTGAGTGCATCAGTCTCCTGCTCAGTGTTTTTCCTTCTGTTTGCACAAGCTGGCAATCCACAGGCTACCTTTCTTTCCTTACTTCCTTTGTTTCCTTACTCCCTGCTTTCTCCTCTCTCATGTCATACACAAAGTTGCTTTTATATTTGAGCTCACCTATCTGCCCCTACCCTTCTAGTTTTTAATTGCATGTTAATTCTGTATGAATTTTTTTTCAGATCATCTTCTACCCACTAATGCCCATATTCCTTTGTCCTTCATTCACATCTTTAATTTTATTCTCTTCTACCTTCTCTCAATTTCTTATATGCAACCAAGCTTGACTCCAAAGAAACTGAGCAGAAATCTAGCTCCCTGTGCACTTGCTCCTGTTGACATTTTATACAAGTAAATATGTGTGATGTCATCCACGTTGTCACCTCATCCATGATTGCAGAGGGATGGCATTGTGTGGTGATTGCTTCACAGACTCACAGGAAAAGGGACTCGAAAAGGACCTCATCACTAACTGAGGTCTGTGGATTCCAAGAATATACACAAAGAAATTAAATTAATAAAGTGATGCAGGTAAAACCAGCATTGTCAATAGGCACACTGTAGAAGAGCTTCTCTAACCAGTGGGTGTGGCTCCATCTTGCATGCCTTCTTCAGTTACCATAAACTCCTGCAACTTTATACCCAAACCAAATTTGAGCTGCATCCAAAGATACTCTGAAACTTAATTACTCCCCAAGTTTATTGTGAAGCCAGTGCTCAAATGGCTGAATTATACCATTTGGAAAGGACAATTGGTTATTACACTTATCAGATTGTTTGTGACAGGAATGGGTTAATTTTCCTAACCTTTTCTGTTCTTGTTCCACTCACAGGGTTGTCAAAAGGATGGATAAACGTGTTGCTATTTTCTGGTTTTGTTTCAGTGTCTATCACGAGAGTGGACCAATTTCATACCATTTGCTGCTTTCATTACTGTCTCAGGGTTGTCACAAGAATTGATAAATTTCAGACTGTTTTTCTTGTCCTCATTACAATCTTAAGGTTGTCATGAGAATGAATTGATTTTGTGCCATTTTCTGTTCTCATTACAGTCTTTGTCATAAGAATGGCTTCATTTGGGGCCATTTTTGTTCCTGTTACTTACAATCTTTTGTCACAAGAACAGGGATTATTTGATGAAAATGAGAAGACAGCATCTCAGACATTGAGATTCAGGGATAACTTGTTCTTGTGACAGAGATCATAACGAGGACAGAAAGCAGTACAGACTGTATCCATTCTCAAGATTATTTTAAAGGTTGTGATTTTATGACCCTGATTGTGCCTACTGGCTTCACCAGGAGTAGATTTTACCACTCTTATCGTAGTAACCACTATTTCATTCATGCTTCTGGTAGATTTCTCCCTACTCACAAAGGGAAAATATATTTATACAGGAGCTATCAGAAGGATTGAAGATGAACAATACTGAAAAATTTCAGGATAGATTTTGGTATACACAGGAGCACATATTTCAAACTCCAGCTGGGAGTTCAGGTGCTTTTCACGGTATTCAGGTAGGACTCACCACTACGAAGGCTGTCATTGAGTACAGTAATGCATTTTCATGGGTTAAATACACAGAAGAGATGTGTTTTTGAGTGCCTGTCTGAATTTAGGTTTGCCTAAATTGCCCACGTAGCCAGCTTGATCTGGGAGCTCTGGGAGGACTCTGAATTCAAATGAAGGTAAACCAGTGACTGCAAACAAGCACCTACAACTCAGCTAAGAATGAGTTACTGCAACTGAAAGGGCAGAAGTTAGAGATCAAGGCATGTACAACATCCAGGGCCCAGAAAACCTAAAAGTAATTACGGCCTTCTCAAAGGTGATCAAAGAGAAGCAGCAGGAAATGCTAAATAAAGCAGATTCATACAGCACATAGGGAGGGAGTGGGAATGAAATAGGCATCACAATAAGTCTGAAACTATGTACAGGGAAAATGAGAAGGTAATTGTGGAGGAGAAGAGAAGAAATTACAGCAGAAGAAAGAATGCTAAAGGATAGCCAAACACTCAGAAATACTCAAGTTCGGTTTATGTACAGCAGATAATCAAAAGGAAGGACAAGAAAATGAGAAAAACTAAAGAAGAAAAATACTCCATGACAAGATAGGCAAGGGATCCCCAAAGAAGGTACACGTGTCTGCCAGCCACATTTGTTGTAATGGTAAGCAATTGGCAGCCTACTCTCTTGAAGGAACTTGCAATAACTGCCTTTGGGCTTGACACCTTTTATTTTGCAACAACTAAGATTTTATTCCTGATTTTAGACTCTTGGTTCCATCAGAAGCGGATTATAAAATGGATGTATGGGATTTCCTTTGAAAGGCTTCCCAAGATGACATCCAAAGGAAAAGAAAAGGTAACTTGGGAGCCATTGCCATAAGGAGGATTCAAACTGTGAAGCAACCCAAAAGGAGACCATGCTAACTGGAAAACACCGCAAGAACTGCTTGGCTAATTATCCTGCAAAGCTGTCTGGGAAACCATCAGAAAATGCATCTGAAATTAAGTGTACCTGAGCAATGAAAGACATCATCGGAAAAAGGAAAGTGAAGAGGATGGATGTTCCCCACCGGCTAAGTAAAATAAAGCAAGAATGCTGCAATAAATAGACCTGACAGCTGACACCTGGTATTTCGTGGGCCAATTTCTATGAATGTTTTATTGATCATTTTACATTTTGATTTGTCCATCAGAGCCTATGATCCTTTGCTTTATCTGTCCCATAACTTCCACCCTGCCCCCACATTTACCATATGTACCTAATCTCACTGTTCTGTCTACCATCTGCCATTGTTTGAAGTATATGGGAATATAAGTTTAATCATAAAAATGGTGGCCCTGGCTGCATATACTACATGAATGTTCAACTTTCACAAGATGAAGCGACCTCCAAATGGCTTACTGCTTTTCATTAATTTCTCTGTATAATTGAACATTTTTCGGCATCTCATTTAACAAACTGTTAAGCTCCTTATTGCACAGAAGGGCCATGTGATGCGCAGGGATTCTGAAATGCTTCCCCTTATTCACAGTTCTCCTACTAATATCCTGGGCATTATTAGTAGTTCACAAAGCAAGCACATTTTCTTTTTGATAAGTGTCCCTGCTCTGCCCTCCTTTATCCACCTCCAAATGCTGCCTGGTACTTACAAAGAACAAAGCTGTGCTGCCTAACTAGCCTGGTACTTTGGATGGCTACCCCTACTCACACGGTTGCCTGTAAGGGGATGTACTTATATCATGAAAGATAAATCCCAGCTAGAAATGCAGGTCCCTGACAACCTAATCACTGAAACCCTGTCAAGTAACCCCTAATTTTAAAGCAAGTGGTTAATTCCCAGCAAATTGATTTATGCACTGTTTGAGGTTTGGTGAGTTGTGTTGTTCATCTGTTATTACCATGAACTTAGCTCAGCCTATTCATTTAGACCACTGACAAAACACAGTGCATCTCCAAAGAAAATTTCCTTTGTCAGCACATCTAGGTTTGCTAATTAAATCAACGATGACATTATTCACTTTCTGAAAAAAACAACTTCTCTCCCCTGCCCCCCTTAATACACATACGTATACACAAACATGCACACATCCAAGCATAATTTTAAACTGGCATTTATAAATGTGTTTAGTTCAAAACTTTGAATTATCTTTTTTAACTGTTTTAGTTAGTTCTAGATCATCTGGTCACCTCAGTAGACATGCCATAAACTTAGTAACCTCTAAAGTGCATGTGCATCAGTGTGTGCATTTGCATGTGAATGTGGCAACAGAGGGAGCCAAATGATGCTCATAAGCATTTGTGAGTCTTACTTTTTCAGAGCACACCCCGAAGTGTGATTTTTTTGAAAATAATTGGTTTGGCCAGAAAGTTCTTTTCCCATATATGTTATTGCTGCTGAAGTGAATTCAAAACACCAGAAATCCCTGTAATTACAGGCCCATAATATCACTACAACTCCTTATACTACTTAAGGTGCAGAAAAGAGAAGAACATAGAAATTAACCTTTTTTGTGCATCCAGTAAATTTTTCAAAGAATGTTTCTTCCCTTGAGAGACAAAAATCTATGCTCAAATTCCTGCTTCTCTAAGTGTTGGGTGAACATGGAAGCCTGCATCAGCACATAGATATGTACCAGCAAAGGCCTTTCATTTTGCTTGGGATACTGTTTGCCTTGCAGAACCACCTTAATTTGGTAGTACATTCCCCTGGGTTCACGATATGGTTTTTATCCCCATGATAAATCTCACATTTCCACAGCTGTTCTGCAGCATACCCATCTTATACATCATGCTCTACAGACTAGTGGCTTATTACAGCTGGGCTGTTTGTAATACAACTGAGAAGAAAGGTATCAATGACATTCTATCTCCAGCTCAAAAATGTATTCTCATGTGGCTTGTGGTATCACTTCACCTCTGTGATGGGAGCCTTGTCCCCCAACACCATGCCAGAACATGTCCACTCTTTCAAGGAAATAAACAAGAAGTTGACAAGGAAATTGAAAGTTGTATGAAATTGAAATGGCTCTATCACTCTGATCCCTACGTAAACCAGAGTGTGGCAACTTACCACCATTACTCTTGGTCCCTAATTGCAGGATAGCAGCTGGGTTTGTATCCTTCTGAAGATTCAGTTAAAACCAAATTTCACTTTTCAAGAAAATGACTCTCAGTAGGCCTCAGAAAAATAAAACCAAAAAGAAACACTAGACACCATGCCATAACCTTCTTTTCCAAAGACAGGTTGCCCTGGATACAGCTTTGCTGTATACCTACCATCTTCTGGATAACAAAGGCTTTCCATTATCACTATTCATGACTGACCCATATGTGTCACTACTGAGACATAAGCGGTTCATGGTACCATCCCTTCCAAGCAGGTCTTGAGGAAACACCTCCTTAATCAAATCCAAAGTATCCTTGATTTTTTTCATTCTATTCAATTCTGTTTATTGAAGCCATTTAATACCCTTGTTTAGTCAAATACAGTCCTGATGTATGCTCTTGGCCCGCTGTGGAAAGGTTACAGCATTTCATGCTTTCATTCTTCATATCTGAAGCAGCCGTGAGTTTTTCCACCAACTCATTGCTTGCTAATGAACTTTTTTTTTTTTTTTTTAAGCAACCTGTCATTTTGTTTAATGTAGCAAAATAAGGCAGTCTTTAAGTGGGATCTGATTTTGCTAAGAGATGTCTAAACTTAAGTGAGATAATAGATGTAACAAAATACCACCAAATATGACAGCTTTGTTCTGCCAATGCAATTTGCTGATTCTGGAAACCAAACGCAGAACAGTCTGTGCCAGTCTTATAAAAGAGGCTTGTTTGACAGATATAAACCTGCTTAAATATCAGCATACACTACATTAAATAGCAGACTTCTGCATTCATTTGTAGGTTTTAGTCACTTGTCATAACATGGGGTTTTTATTTTATTTAAAATGTCTCATTGCTCCNACCAAACTCCTCTAATTATAATAATGTTAAAAATCTTATCTACCTCTTCCTTCATTTAAGAAGAAAAAAGGTTTCCATCTGATGTGTCCAACCCTGGGTTGGACTTGATCATGTTCTTTCCATAGGTGAAAAAAGGCACATATTCGGTAAGAAAGTCTAGGAGCACACACTCTTCAGAAACTGCTGGTTTTCTCTTGTTGACTACATGCCGTTTAGAGATGTCCTTAGAACCATGAGACAGAGCCATCACTATTTCCTGGTAGTCAGGCACTTGGAGGTCAATATTGGTATCTGCATGTGCTTCAGATTCAGAGTTTTAAAGTATATGACCAAAAGATAGTGGATTTATCATGCCTTTGCATTCATTTGGATTTTTTAATATTCCCCAATACATACATATATATAAACATACCAGAATATCTTCTGTTCATTTGCTATTGACACTTCCACATTTATTAGGCTTATTTCACCTTACTTTAGACCTTGTCTTCCATAGTCCCTTCCTCTCTTCTGCAATTCTCCCATATTACTTTTTTTACACTCTACATTTTTCATATTTTACATATTTAAAGTTTTAAGATGTTTGGACCTTGGTTTTTAACAGTAATGTATTTCTTCACTTAAACATTGGTAAGGTCCTTGTGACTTGCTACGTGTCAATTCTGACAGTTTCAAGTAAAATTAACTGTAATTGTCACATATTACATGTTGCCAATATTTCCACAGTAAATTCTGCCCAGGAACGTGATGTTGGCAACCCTTTCTCCTGCAAAAGAGATGTGTTCAAAATGATCGTCCATGTTACAACTCTCCTGCAGTCAGATCAGCTTTATGCTAGTTTGCCTTCAGACACTTAGGATAAGAATATCAAATGGTTATATTTTTTAGATCAACAAAAATTAATGGTGCTATTACATTTCATCTCATCAAAGGATGTGCATCTAAACTTATTGTCCTGACCCCACTGAAAAGAAGAGGAATTTGGCTAACAGACCTGAATTTCACTTCAACTCTATTCTTACTTATATGGACTGAACCGAGTGAAATCATAAGTTTTTGGTGCATTTTAATCAATCTATTTAGAAGTCTCTTATTTTAACAGCAAATGAAGCTATTTTTAGGTCAAATGAGTGATTTGTGAGGAAAAGCTGTATAATAATTAAAAGGAAAGACAGAAGTTAATCTATTCTCATGATTCAGAATTGCATCTCTCAATCCAAAAAATAGCTTTTGTATTCTGTATTTCTGGTTGTGTTACTTTGTAAGTATATGACATTTTAAATGTAAATGAATAAAGCAAATAAGCGAAGACCTCTTCAGAGAACCAAGTCAATCCCAGTCTTCTCTTTTCCTATCCCACTATAACTCATGTAGTGCAGAGTCAGTGTATTATTCATGTCACTTCTTCTAGTCACATAGCAGAAGGAATCAAGTGACCTTTCCTTGGCTGCTGAGGGCATGTGACTGTCCTCTATCTCATTATGGAGCTGAGAAGTCCCAAAAGGCTGAACACAGAATCATAATTCTGGTTATAGTGTAGTCTCTGAAGACCCCATTGTTCTTCTCAAATGGGTAGGATATGTGAGGTTTACTAATTTTCTTTACAAATCTGATAATGTCAAATACCTTGCAACCAGCAGAGCCCTGCCCATAAAAAAGCATGGGGGACACAGCATGGTTTGGACAGGTACAGCACAGAAGAATGAGACCCTGGTATAAATTTTGTTTCTCTCCCAGAGAAGCACCAGTGAATAACAAAGAAGGTCTCCCACCTTAGTCTACAAGCATGTATTAGGCAGGATGGAGGGTGTTGGGTGAAGGAAGAGGGCTGGCCTGTGAAGAGTGGTCCTTAAAATCAGTGAGGTTTGTACATTGCAAGTATTAATCTGAAGGAGCTGGTGGGATCTGAAAACTAAGCACTTATTGTGTCCTCTGACAAGAACAGCTATTCAGATTAGATATTGATAGCATGCCTATATTTATAGCTACTGCTAAATGACCCAAGATGGATCATTTTCTTTGATAAAGAGAAACCTTGTCATTTTACACATTTTAGCAAAATTGCAAATTACTGGTAATCTAGCAATGCGATTTCTTACTTCAGTTTAGAGTAGTAGACCTCTCTCTCATTCTGCTTATAAATTTCCTTTGCCTCAAAGACCTAGGATAGAGCATCTTTATTACTATTTAAGTCAGAAGCAAGAGCAAAGCATAGTTTTATGAATTCTCAATTCCTTCTGAAAAGATTTCCTGGAAGTTTTGACATTCATTCTTTTAGGAGTGGCCAAGGTGGGGAAGAAAATTCCAACTTGACACAGTGCAGAACATGTCTGAAGGTTGATTTATTCTTGTCCTGGTAGGTGCCTATAGGAACCATGCAAATTCAGTGGTGCTAGGATATTTTCCTCCAGATGGATGAATTGTTATATCTTGATAATTTTATTTGGATCAGTGACAAAGAAAGACAACTGCTTTAGTTTGACCCTTCATGTGTCTTTGGTGCCCACAAACAATGCACTTGCAAAAATAAAGATGACTGCACATGTAAAACTCTCAGGTATAGTTCCAACTGATTTTGTTGTAGATTAATCTGGCAGAAGGAGACATTCTTTTTCTATTGGACACTAATTTTAAAACAACAAAATCTAAGCATTAGGTAGCATCTACTGATTAGTGACTCAAAAGCAAGTCCCACAGACAGATATAAAGGTGATTAGTAAGGTCGTTGCCTTTTTTCCCCAAAGGTCCCATATAAGCCTAGCAGCACCACTGTCTCTGACACAGACGGAAATTTGCTACTCACAATCCTAGGGGAAGAAAATGCACTTTATTATTAAAACTATTCAAAACAATCTATCTTTTTTGAAGACCGAAACTGAGAGAAGCTATTTCAAGTCAATTTAATGCAACTTCCGCTGTAGAAGATGTGAAGCCAAAAGGAGAATTTGAAAAAAAAATCAGTGCAAGCCAGGAGTCAGAGGACAACCCACTCATCTAGCCAAGCCAGAGAAGTGTGCAGGAGACACAGCTGCCAGATAAAATACATTACAAACCAAGTAAGATCCAAAACATTGAGGATCCCAACCATCAGCAGAAACAGGAGAAACCCAGAGACTTTAACTACATCTACAGAGAGTCTAAACCTGAATTAAAATGAAGACTGACTGTTCAGGTCAAACAAGCATACGAGATCATCAGCAGGAATCCAAGAAAATAGAGGCTTAATTCCTATATTTTTACTCATAACAAGTTGTTGATAGTAATGAATTATCTCATTGACTTGAGCAAGACTACATGAGTCACAGAGTTCTATTCAAAATAAATTGAGGCATTAGATTTGGGTCTGGATTGTGGTGATTTCTTTTCAATCTCTTTGAATACAGAGTTGGAAAGAAGACAGATGACACAAACAAGATACGTCATCGAGTTAAGAGCTCGAGATCAGTCCAAAAGCAAAGCCCTCCGCACAGGTTCTTGTGGGAAGGACTATCTCCTGGATTGCCTCTCACCTGTAGAGCAGTTTCAGATGCATCACAGGACACACACTGGACAGAGTGCCTCATCTCTCACCACCTGAAAAAGGAGAGATTTCTGCTAACATGACACTCCTGATGATCTAGCAGAGCTGTGTTGCTGCTGTAAAAAGGGGAAAGCCCAGCTGTGGAATTGCACCTCCTAGGTCTTGGCTGACCAACAGCCTTGGAAAGGAACCTTGACCCAGCACGATGGCAGAAACCGTAATGTCTGCAGCCCCACCAGACAGAGGGTTTGCCATGGACAGCCACTGTCAACCATCTATTGAGGCTCTAGATCTCCTGGGTCCCATACAGAAAACAACCCACACACTAAGATATAGCCTCATAGAATCATAAAGGTTGGAAGATACCTTCACAATCGTCTTGTCCAGATGTCAACCAAGCATCACCATAATCACCCCCTAAAACATATACCAAAGTGCCACATCTCTTACTAAATCCAGAGATGGTGACTCCACCACCTCCCTGAGAAACTTATTCCAATGCCTGATCACTCTTTAAGTGATTTTTTTTTTTCTAATAACAGATCCGAGCCCCCTCTATAGAACAGATATGAAAATAAGACGCTGTCGTAACTCTTGTCCTATGCACATCACCAGATCAACAAGTCTGTTTCTTCCACATCAGACTTCATCCAGTTTGACACTAGCCTTTCCACACTGTCATCAAGCGTGCAGCTCTTTAGGTGCTGCTATGGAACAGTCTGTATTGACCAAAACTCACTTCATTTACACCGATAAGAGCACTCCCATGTCTGATGTCAGCTTCAAAATGACTGGTATGAGGTAAAAACTGCATTGGTGCTGTAGGATGGCTATTAGTTCATCCTTCAAGGCAGGTATGCCCATATTCTAAACCTTTGCTGCATGAGGGTCTGAAACTTGACTAAGGTAGTGAATGCTATTGCATTATTATCAGAGAGAGTTTGATTCATTAAAACTGAGCGATAGTACCACTAATGATTCCTCTTGAAGCTCACAGAAAAGATAACCTCTCCTCTCTTATTTAAAAAAGAAATTTGTAATTAATTTCTGTACAGGACAAAGCTATATAAACGATTAGTCCTCAAACCATGTTTTAGTCTTCGTGTAAACTTTCTTCTCTTCAAACCCTCAGAGTTATGTTTGTGACTACAGGCCCCTTTACAAGAACAAGGTTTTCAGTTGTTGATGGCTTTTCAGTTCAACATTTCCCATGTGACTCCCAGGGATGATGGGAGTCTTCTTCCCACCCAACCCGTGGTCTTCCAACTCCAGCATTAGAAGGTAATGATGTGAGGTTGCATGTGTCCTGAAGGCAGCTGAGGGTTATGGTTAATTACATTTTACTCATATTCTAAAAGCAGAATCAGGGCAATTAGAACACTTTGCAAATGGGTGCTTCATGGGTTTGGCATAGATATTCAGAAAAAGTAACAGACAAAACTTTGAACGTTGTACCTCTTATGCTTAAATATGGTATAGCAGTGTTTATTTTTTTTCTGGAAAAGTTTCACAGACATTTTAAAATGGTGGTTGGTAATGCTGGGCTCCCAAAGGGTTGTCAGAGACCTTTCTTCTAGTCCTCTTAACCTAATTTTTTGCACTACACTTGCTACTTTGACCCTGGCACAGAGCAGGAATGTATGATCAAGGTTACTTTGCCATAAAGCAAACACTGTAGTTTGTCACAAACATAAAATAAGGTGACCCCTGAGATGGTAGAGCTGCAATTCAAAGACACTCCTGTTTGTCCTAGTTAACAAAGAATAAAATGTATTAGTCTGTAATGGAGAGACTTTTTGGTAACCTTCCTGCGGGAGACACCCAGAGTGAATGTCCTTTGCAGTTCAGTAAAAAAGGCTTATAAACATATTTTCTTTAAGCCTGTGTATATAATAAGGAAAATCATATAATAGGAGTGGATTACTCAGAGAAATGTTTTGCTAAAAACTTGATAAAAAGCTTTTGGTCCCATGGCAAAAAGCTTAGTAACAAAAGGAGAGCAAAAGAGGCTGCTCACCACTTACAGCCCCTTATCTCACAGATTTTATCAAGGTTTCACTTCAGCCCTCCCAGCACTGAAAGCAGGAAGGAAGAAGTTCACAGACACAGTTACACCCTGCAACTTTCCGTCCTTGAGCCTGAAAGCATCTCACTCAGGAGTCCTGAACAGTTTAGTTCAACACCACTAGTAAAAAATATTATTGCCATTATTAGCAATACAGACAATTTTCCAGGTAAAAAGGAGTTCCAGTTGGCAAGGAGTGTGGTTATCGGGCCTGCATCATCCAGCACACACAGATGTCCCTGCAAAGGAGGAGAAAGATTTCCCCTCACTTTTGCTCTGTTGCAAAAGTGCCTGATTTTCCCAGGGAGCACAGCACTCAGCTCCTCTGCAATCCTGGCTGCAAACTATGCCTGACCTGGCCCTTGGAGCCTGCTTTGCATGGGCGATGAGCTATTCCAATCTTCATTGAATAAACGAGGCAGATACCCTTTTAAATGAATGAAACACATTCCCATTTATTATGGTGGCTCAGGCAAAAAAAATAGGGGTGGAGAGAGTTCTAATAATTCAGGTATGATTAAAATGAGGATATTTACTGGCTTGTAGGCCTTGGGGAGAAAAAACCAACACAGCAGCACAGTTTCTATATACATCCCTGGGGAAAAGTTCAAGAAATAAGAAAATGCATATAACCATTGTTCGTGTGCATTATGCAAGCTTTAAAAAAAATAGATAGGGCTGAGTTTCAGAGTATCAGGAAAAGTATTTGGGCTGCATTTAAGTGAGAAGGATTAGCTTGCATGATGTTGATTTATAAATGGCAACAACCAATCCCTTATATTCTCTCCTGCAGCCATCTCTCCTGCACAGTAATTCCCAATGTTCCTTTTTGAAAGCCCTTGATACTCAGTTAGCCCCGAGGTATAATGTTTGATAATATAACTACTGCTTCTGTCACTGCGTTTTGTACAAACGCATTATATGTGGCCCAGAATGGTAAAGATTTATGTATGGGTATGGAAAATAAAAATCAGCATTGATTAAAAGCCCCAGATAGACCATCCAATCCCGCCCAGAGAACATCAGTTATTTTGCATTTTGACGTGGCGATTGATAACTCATAAATGCAAGCAGGAATGACAAATGCGGATGGAAACTGGCTTTGACAAAAACGATAACAGTATCAGTCTCGAGGGGCGATGGAGGTATAAGCAGGAGCTGTTTAAAATATTTAATCATTTTATGAAGGCTGCAAGATGTTGTTTGACCCTGAAGGAGTGTGAATGTCACATGGATCAGAAATTGCCAAGTCTTTGAAGTGAAATAAAAAAAATGGTGTTATTATAGATCCTTCTTGACATCCTATCATTTTTGTATAGGATTAAAAATATGTATACAAAGCTCTAGATAAAGGACTCTGGCAAAAGATGTCTTGGTTGAAGGGGAAAAAAAAAGTAAAGACATACTGTTGTGAATTTTTACTTCAAAATCCCAAAGCGTCTCTTTTATATTCTTCTGGAATGGCATGAATAGAACCAGCAGCCCCCTAGTAAAAAGGCTCCTTTGGTTTTTAACTACAGGGTAAATTACACTTTACTTTTGTTACCTTGGGTCTGACTTTTGCTCTTCAAAAGAATTTTTTTTTTCCCCCTTGTACTTAACTGAGCAATGGGTATTGTGTGTGATTGTATATAAGTATATCCATATGACCTCTAGCTGTAACACTACATTAAACATATTTATTTTATTATATACATACACAAAGGTATGCAATGTGCAAGGTGTGGGGGGGGGGGGGGGTTATGGGAAAGGGAGGAACTGGCAACTCAACAGTGAATTGATACACTTAATTCTTACCTACGTTTGTGTTTTCAAATTTTCCAGGTCTTCCAGAAGACCTGAAATCCAGCCGGTCAAGAAAAAGTACCAAAGCCGCAAGTAAATTCTGAGTGAATATTCCCATATGAATGAGGATTAGTTTATGTTTCACTGTGGTATATCAGCAGATGAAATATTACGCTGTATATTTCCCCTTTATCTGGTGTATTTCTTCCCTCCCTCTCTCTTCCGTACCCTCATCTCTCCTTTAAGTCACTAGATTTTGTTTTATTTTATTATTTGAATGTTGTTTAGTCAGGGGCATGTAGATGTTTAGAAGGACATTTATTTCAAGGAGGGGATTTCTGAAAACCATGGTTCTTTTAGGGTCTGATTTTGTCTTGTCCTTGAAATATGCTTTTTCTTTTCTTTCCAGTTTGGCCTGTTCCATATATTTCTTCAGGGCAATTAATCATTTAGACTCGACATATAATTTGTTTATTCAGTAGTTATATATATGCAACCTTCCTTTTCTTCCCTCACATTAAAGATTTTGCTTTCCTATTACAGAGGTTTTCATCAAACCTCTGTTTTATTCCTTTATCTAATATTCCCTGCTAGAAGCATGCAAAGATCTTGCTTGCTTTGTATTAAGTTCTCTTTGCCCTGTCCAAACCACTACGAAATTACACTTATTCAGCTTCACAACAGACCCCTCATGGTACAGTGCGGTCACAGCTCTTTGTGTATCCTGCACTAGCTGATCCTTTTATTTGCTTAGGATAGCGCAGATGCTTTGTTCCTTGACGTAGAAAGGATTGTGCCTATTCTCATTTACATGTCCCATTGATTTCAGCTAAGTACATACAGTACATGGTATTGCAGTGAAGACCATTGGAAATACCTCTGTTATTGCAGCATGCTGCGCACTCTGCAGCAAATCTGCACCACAATAAACCTCTTCCTGCAGCATCCAGAGATACTCAAACAGCAGCAGGAGGGAAATGCCTGATAGTGTCCTGAGTGATATGTTACATTTGACTGTCACTTCTGGTCTGCCTGCTGGAGCTGTTCCATCCCCAGTTAGTTATTAAAGAAATTTCAGGGTCCTTTGGCTTTTTTATTTCCTCCCATTCTTATGAATTCCAGACTTTTTCCTCATCTGTTAACAAACGAGCTCCCCTCTGAAGTCTGAATGACAAGCCAAACTTTGTGATCTTAACATAGATCCTTACATCATTTAGCTTTTTGAATACTTCCACAGGAATATTTCATGCTGATAAACAATGCCAGAAAGGACATATGTTTTTGTTGCCATTTTACTCAAACACCTTCCCTCAGTATGTCCCAGTCACGTCCAGGACTGTTGATATAATTTGCCATGTCTCGTGCAAAAAACAGGAGAGCACTCCTTCCAGAAGGACCAAATTTGTCCCACAATATTTGCCTCTATTTTAAACTAATATAATTTCTCCCTGCTTTTTTTTTCTTTTTTCCCTGTCACTGCAAGAGGGTCTGTCTCTCTAATGACACAGGTGGATGTGGTACTTGCCAAGGGGAGCAAAGTATTAGGAGCAGAAAAATATCTACTGACATTTCACCACGTGAGTGGCCTTGGGATGACACAGGGAACACTCTTTGTGGCAGCAAAAACCCCAGGCCAGGTCCTTGCTGTAGACAGGGTATTTTCTATTCGGGCCAGTACACAGCAGGGCTGTGACTGACACCACAATGTCACCTCCAGCTTTGTGCCCATTTGCAGTTGTGGGTGCCAGCGGTGGTGGGTCAGCTCCTCTCTTGGAGGAGAGAGCAAAGACCAGCTTGCCCAGCAAGCAAGCAGGTAAATTCAGCTTACCTGAATTACTCATAGCTCCTATTCCTGTTCAGATGTGTGTACTTTTTAAATACAAGTACAAATGAAAGCCAAGCAGAGGTGAGCTACAGCCATAGTCTACGAGTTAAACATCTAGCTGCATTTAATTGGAACTGTAAGTCATTCAACCATCAAAATAAATGCTGGTCAGAAAGCAGCAGCCAATTTTATAAACTGGATCCATTAAATGGACCTCGCATGCATTTAGCTATCTCTGTAGCCACCTCAAATGAGAAATTTTTGTGCTTACAGTATGAAAGCTAATTCTACTGTTGACCTTTCTACAGTCATCCCATCTTCCCTGCTGGCCTTCTCCCGGAGGCTGTCATTCTCCATTTTCACACCAGATCAGGATAGCACTTTGGCTTGCCAGTTTTATTTGCCTCGTAATGCAAATTTCGGTAAAGCACAACAGTCACGAATTTACAATGAGTTTGTGGATGAATGTGTGTTCCTCAAAAATTCTTCTTTTTTTAAATAAAGGGGTAATTTGTTAAACTTTTACTTTGATGTTCTTGAAGCTTAAAAGTTAAGGAATTACAAGTTCCTCTTGAAGGTGCTTTTTATTTCAAAGTGGACCAAATCTTAACAAGTGAATGATTACAGATTAAATTAATGAAATGTTTTGCTTAGGACATCTTATTTCACAATGAAAGATTTTCATATCAGCAGAAAACTGGAAGCCAAATTAATTTAGGGTAGACCAAACTTACCTGCTTTTTTAACTTTTCCATAACCTGTCAGCAACCTGTAATGGCCATTTTCCTTATAGTTTTCCTCCGGACCTCTAATTCCTTTTCCCCCTGGGGATTTCTTTCATGCAACTCTTAAAACCTGCTTTGTTTGCTCCTTGTCCTCTTCCTCTCTCAACTCATCCAATAGGATGCTTAGTTTTGAAACCTCTTCAGTATAAACCCAACACCAATGCACTTCCATTTTGGAAGTTTGGTGCAATGGTTGTGACATATGTGTTTTTATTTAAAAAGTGATCTTGTGCCAGATAATCTGCCACCTTTTGTGCTCTGTGCAGATCTGCCGAGGCTGCATCACATGAACCAAACAGAGTTTGGTCAGTGTGTTTAATTCACCCTTGCTTCTTTGACTACTATTTGTTTATCAGGCAAAGACTGGTCTAGACCTTAATCAAAATGAAGAAAATGAAATTCTTACTAATTAGCGAGATCTCAGCACTTGCTAGATATTTCCAAAGATGAAGAGGTTAATCATTTGCAGTCAGACAGTTAGAAATGAACCTCTTGTCTCTTCCTTCATCCTCTATTCAGTTCCTCCATTTCAACATCCTTGTTACTAAATCTGAGACAATGTGTAATTATACAGAAGGAAATCTCTCTGGGGTATAGCTGAAGTTGCTTAAATTGTGCTGATTTACAAAGATGAAGGATTTTTATTTTTTTCCTCCAACTAAAAAAAAAAAATTACCTTTTTTCATAATGGCAAACAACCTCCTGCAAAGTCAACTCCTTTTCTGAAAGTCATTGCTAGTTTTATAATTTCTGAGTCATTAGATAACAGATAGAACTCCACACTTAGTGGTTTCAAATGTTTATGGTCTGCAATTCATTCTTAATGAGCTCTCTCCATGTCTTTATTCTTCTTCACACCCTCCTGCTGGGAAATGTCTTACTCTGCCTTGGCTTTTGTTAATGATTCTACAATCATTTCAGAGCCATTTCTTCTGCCTTATGTAATTCTGACACTGCATAAGAGCCTGGCTCTGCAGCCTCACAGTTGGAAATGTAACCTTTAATGTATTAATTTCTCTTGCTCAAAACAATTTAACCTCTGTCTTGGTTTTGTGATTGCTAAGTGTTCCAATTAAATGCCTCTTTCATTTTTTGTCCTGGAGGGCTTGATCTTACCAGTATTATGTTTAACATACCCTACCTAGCAAATGATGAGCACTCCAGGGTCCCCTCAAGTGTTCTTTATCAATCCATTATCTATCTCATGAGTGTCTGTCACATTTTCAAAACAACAACAACAGAGGAGATTAATTAAACTACTTTTAAACACTAAATAACAAAACCCACTACAAGTGGAAACAAATAATTACAAAACAGAAGAAGGAGTAATCCAGGAGGAATAAATGCACTTCCTCCTAACCCCCTCATCAATAGTAACCCATAAATGCTATTTAAATGCTGAATCTTCCACATCAGGATGCAGCCAGGATCAGGAGTTGTAAGAATGTGAAAATTAATCACAGTAACAAAAAGTCTCTGTGTGCCTGCCTTTTTTTATTTCACCACCTGGCACTTAATAAAAAAACATGCCCAGCAAATTCTGAGAGGTTTTGAACCAGAATCCAGCAAGAAAACATTTTTTTGAATAGAAAGAGGGAGTAAGAGTGAGAGAAAGGTAGAAGGATTGGAAAATATTGATGTAGGTCACCACCCTTACCATTAATGGTCACTACCATTCATCATTAGTAAATGGTATCAAAACCAGTTAGCTGTCAGCTGCTTCAGTGATAAAATTCATGTTTTCTCTTTCCTCCTAATTCCTTTTTGCCCTAAGTCAGACTTATTTTGACCATAAGCCTTATTATCAAAGTGCTGCCTGCATGTATCTGCACTTAAAATGCTGTGCAAGACATTCCAGAGCAGAGGTAACAGAAGCAACAGGCTGGCTTGTGTCACAAGTGCTGGGAGCCATGCTCAGGCTCTCTACTGACAGTGGATAACTGGTGCCACCAAAGCTGCTCCACCCAAATTTGGGACAGCAGCAAGCACTTCAATTTACCAGACACTTCCTAGATCCCTCCATAGGCAGGCAAATGAAGTAACAGCAAGACTTAAATCAGACATCTGAGGCAGAGGGGATATGGCTTATGGTCACCAGTGCTGTTTGCTGATGCTTGTGGCTGTAACTCTAAGTACTTCCCAGACAAATGAAATTGTTATTAGTGCGCATGCTTCATAAACATTATCTGAAAGCAGGAAAGGATACTAGTCATAAGGAATCATTTCAAGGCTAATGCCACTTGCTCAGTCATGATTTCTTTTTCAGCCATCCATCCTCAGAGGCAGTTCGATAGCAGCCCACTGAGAACCACAGAACAAGCGCAGCCTGTCCAACTCGCTCTTTCATAAGCACTTTCTGGAGTCCAGACACAAGAGAAATAGCTTTGGCATGTTTCTTGACATTAGAGCCAAAAGTGCACCCACCCTCTCACACAAACAGCTGGTCTGGACTGAGATTGGTTATTGGTTTCTAATCCCACCTCTCACTTGCAAACTTCAAAAGCTGCACTTGAGGCCATGTGCAGCAGCACTTTTCACAGTAGGATGCTCTGAGAGCTCGACAGACCTTTGGAAAGAACACAGGAATGTCAGGCAAGGTCTTGCTCTTTGCTGAACGTGCACCCATCTCTTCATCCTTTTCTTGTGCTATCTTCTTAGCTGTGTTCACAGCGCTGCTTTCCCTGCTAGGAAAGCTGATAATTTTTTCTTTAGCTTTTGTTTTCAGCTTTTTGCTCTTTCAATGGAACCTGTCTGAAGGGCCAAATCTCATTCCGCAAAACACTGAAGCTTCCAACACAGTTAAAGGAGTGACTCGAGTATTTACCAGTGGCATGTGGTTCACCAGCATTTCTCCTGAATTCCCTTAAGTTTTTTGGGGCACTTCCACAAAGATGAAACAAGCTTCACCACAATGCTTCTAAGTTTCTTGGAGTGCTAGTAGGGCAAGTGTCTGACTTCTATGGCTCTACCACTGCATGGTAGCTGTGCTCCCAGACAGAGAGACACAAAGGGCACCTTTCAGTTGCCCTGACACAATTAACTCCTACAGCTAGATTTCCTAAGCATCCACATGGTAACTGGGAGATATGGAAGACCCAGCCAATACAAGACCTGGCAGCTGAGGGACCAGCAAGATGCCCTGGGTGTCTCAGATGGCCCTAGATATCTTGGTTTAGGCAAATGAGCTGTGCCTAAAGTATCTTGAGCTCCTTAAAGGAATGATGAAACTTTTCATGTACAGGGCAGCTATTATCTGAAATGCCACAATCTGGCAGTAACAAAGGAAGGCACTGCTGTGAGCTAGCAGGATGGCATTGCTCCCTAGAAGTCAATATTTACAAGAGATTGCCAGATGGGTGTGCAGATCTTCCTCATTCCCAGACTAATCAAGAGCCAAAGGAAGCAGGTCAATGTTTGTAATGTTCAGCTCTCCCCTATTGCTTTATGTCCACATTTCCACATAGTTAGACCTTTTCAGTAGTAATGAGAACTCGGCATCCTTTTCAATTACATTGTAACCACAGAAAGCTGTTGAATAAATGCATTTTTATTTTCAGACTTGCAATTTTTGCCTGTATTTATCACAACAGCTCCTGCAATCACAGCCATGAGGTTTGGTTTCATTAATTATCTGCTACAACATCATCTCACTTACCTGCCTCTTGCTTTAAAAGCAAAATCCCGTCTGCTCACAGACCATAACACTTCAGGAAGAGATTGGTAATTTGTAGACTGATATTTTACGTTCATGGATGTTATACATTGGCAAGTTCAACCCATGGCGTGCAATTTTTGGTAAAACTGAAATTACAAGTGTTTCTCCCCTTCAAAAGGAACATTGATTTACTGACAAAAACATATTTAAGTGTGTACTGGAAATCTTCTTGGAACAAATATGATCTCTAGGAACACTTTTGAGATAGAATTTACTTCAGATGACATTCCCTTTGGCATGGGGTTTCTTGCTAAGTCTTATATCCCCAAATCCCTTGGCACGACAGTGCCTTGCTCCCAACTAGAATCTCTGAGCATAAGATAAAATTAATTAAAAAATATCACATGGTTGGTTTGGGTAAAAGTCACAGAAGTTACACTGAAACAATTATTTGACAGTGGTTTGGAAATCAATGATTGTTTAAAATATATTGATAATAATATTTTAAACTCTTCATTACCATCATTTAAACCATTATCTTTTTTTTCTGCCTGTAACATTGCATACTATGAGAAGTAAATTAAGTGAACTCTTGAGGCACCCTCTAACTTTGGATAGGTTTTATGATTCTGTGAGAATATACCAGCTATATTCCATTTCTCTTGAGGATTCTACTCTTGAGAAAATGGTTAAGAATTTTCCAACATAATTGAGCTTTCACTGGAAAATTAGGAGTTCATTTAAATAATTTATTTCATACAAAGTGTCTTTTTATGTAGAAATGTTCAACTTTACATTGTAAATGCAAGAACTTCAAACCGAGGAACTTAAATTTCCAACAAAAACTATAATAATTTAGTTTAACAATAGAACATAATTGAAAAAAGTCTGTCCATTTTCAAATTTAAATGAAAGAAAAACAAATTGTATATGGGCAAAATGCTATTTTCTAATAGTTCTAGAGCTGACCTCTCTAGTGAAGTTAATGGACCAGATCATAAGGTATTTATTTAGTATTCTCTTGGGAATTTCTCCAGTTTTACACATGCAAATGCCAAGTATCTGAATACTAAGTGTATGAAACTCTGAATATTACTTTCTGGAAACAATAGTTGCTCAACATTTATCAGCTTATGTAACAAACTTTTTCACCCATGGCTGGCTATCATCAGATGAAGAATGCTCATGCAGTTTCTCTCAAGCTGTGGAATGGAATAATACTGTAAGGCACTTTTTTTTTTTTTTCCTGTGAAATAGTCTTCTCACAGAACTATGCTAAAGCTGAGCTACTCATTCTATATACAAGAGAACTGCACAGGCGATATTTCTGCTTTTGCTGATCCAGCAAGAAAGACAAGCAAAATGGCTCTCCTGGGTTAGTATCTGTCCAAAAGCAGCAGGGAATGTAAGGATAGGTCTCTTGTGCTTTGAGGAAAGAAATTTTTGCTGGAGCTTGTATGCTGCAGCCAAAATTAATTAAGAGTCCAAAATCAACTAAAAAAATTACTAGCATGATTTTTTTAAAGCTTAGCTCTGCAGAAAAATCTGATTTATATGGAGGATTTTGTACAAATATACACAAATACAAGATAAAACATTGTAACTTCAGTAAAACTGCCCAGCAGTTACCAAGATCATGATAGCTACCTATCACAATGGATTAACATGCTCAGATAGCACCAACAAGGAGATGCAGTACAGAAACCCATAGATGTGCGTGCAACAGAAAATTCTGTGGAAATTCAAACACTTGGCTAGCTGTATGTTCTCAGATTGTCTTTTCAAATACTCACATGCTAAAAATGAAGACAACTGCCCAGATCCTGAAAAGCACTGGCAGAAAGGTGCTCCGTAGAAGAGATGAGAACCTTGTGATTGTCACCTACAGCATTGCAACAAGCAACCTGAAGCCAACCTGTACTCATGCAACTGTACGGTGTGATTGGAACCACAGACCTCAAAGTCATCTGCCACAATGCTGTTCAATCCAGACAACAGTCAGACTCTTAAGCAAGGGATGGCAGGTGCCTGCTGGGAGGCATATGGACTCAAAGGACATCGTGGACATCTCTGTTTTTACATCCCTGCTTCTTCTCAATTTCCCTCCAACAGCAAGTTTCCAAATGAGCAAGACCAGCTCAGTTGCCCTGATAGAAAAGCAACACTACTATATAGCCTGGCTGCTTTACCGAAAAAAAAAAAAAAAAAAAAAAAAAGGTCAAACTCTATGGGTCTTGTCTGTAGCTCTTTCTCAACTAGGTGACTCCACCACCTCTCTCACTGTGTGAGAGGCTAGGGTTTGTCTGATATGGTACTGTATGGAAGCCTTTGGCTGATGTGTTCCTCTGTAATAACAATGGTGTTTGTATAATAATAATGGTATTTTCTTGCAGAAAGTTCATTGTACAACACATGCTATTGGATTCAATGTTTCCCTTCCTCCCAGCACATGGCAGGCAGTATCTAAGATAATATCACAAAGTTGCTAAAGAAAGTTTGAAATAAGTAGGTGTTGTAATCTGGCAACTAATTTCAGTCTTTTTGTGTGGTGATAGATTTAATAATTTATAAATCAGTGGCATGAACAAAGCAAGAACCAAAACAGAACTACCCATTTCAAAAGTGTAAAGACAGTTAACCTTTAAACAGATGGATAATTCCAGACAGCACTGTAAAATTAATAGAGCCTAAACTGTAGGTCTCAAAGCTGCAGAATACATCTTAGGAGACCATGTTTTTGAGATCATCATAAATCAATTTTTTTTTTCTTATCAGTCCCCTAGGCATAAATCGACTACAAGGCCTGTAAGGTTATGAATATGTATGTCATGACATGACAACTGATCCAGTGCTTCAGTATCAAAAGTCCTGTGATCTTATTTCTTATACTGAACCATCAGCTTCTTCACATTATACAGAAACAGTATGGAATCTGGACTGGGAATAGGTAAGATGAGGAGATTTACTGCCGGGAGTATTTTAGCATTATTTGTAATTCTTTTCTTCATTAAATAATTTCTTTTCAGAGATATTTTATTCCCAACTAAAATCTTCCAACTTTGGGAAGGAGCAGAAGGCAAAATGTGAGCTACTAGGAACCTGATCGCTTTTCATGTCTTCATGAACACACATCTCCTATCCATACAAAATAACAAACCTAAAAACACTCCAGAACTGTATAAATATACACCCCACAGAAACGCACTTACACGTAGAAGCAGCAAAAATTACTAGAAAATGTATGGTTTCTCATTGCCTGAAAAAGCACTATTGAAAACGTGTTTTGTAACAGGATACATATATAAATACAGGATATGATCAAAAACCAAATGAGAATGAGGGTTGGGATGGAAGCAAAGCTCAAAGAGTGATGTTACATAGCTGCCAGGCTCAGATATGCCAGTCCCTGAGAGACACTTTCATTAGCAATAGGGATGATGCTGGCTGTGGAATAAACATGAAACTTGATCTGATGATCTCTTGCCTTGATACCACATAGACCGCTGCTAATTATGAAGCTGCCTGACAAGCAAATAGTGCTCCATATTTATAACAACAGACAAAATCAGCCAATTTGTCATTTTAATGCCTGATATAACTTTGAATTTTCTATAAAAGCAACAAGGAAATGAGGACCAGAGTTTACAGCTAAAAAATAAAGGGGAACATATTTCTATGGATTCCCAAAGGTCTTTGCATTTTTCCCTCACTCCACAATACTTCTTCACTCTGGCCTCTGCACAGATTACTTTTCACTCCTTTAATCACACAGACACAGAGGTTCTCACTCACAGTAACAGCAAGGCAGGGCAACCCAGTGAAACCAGTATAAAATGACAAAGTATTGGTATCATCTGGAATTAAGTCCTCACTTTCATTTGCTCCCATTCTGGGTAGGCAAAGGGACTTTATGTGAACAAAGGCAAATGAAAGGACATGGAATTAGGTGATGTGTTCCTCACTTGAATATTAAATAAATGGTATCAGCCAGTAACAAATGGGGGGTTTTCAGTCCTTGATTTCACAGAAGCACGGGTAGCATGCACAGAAGCAGTGCCATACTAGAGGTGACTTGCTCGCATTACACACAAAAAACTTATTTGAACAGACACATTCCGAATAGAATATACAACGTAAAGCTTCTAAGCTATATGTGACCCACTTTTGCAGATATCTACTGCCTGTGAGTGCTCAGTATCACATTATCATAAATGCCATTAAGTTTTGGCCCTGTATCATCTTTATTTTTTATAGATACATAATTATTGAGAAGAGGCTGTTAACTTTTTATAGACTTTAAATATAGTCTATCAGTTCTCTCTATCTCACTTTGTTTAAGGATTCACCCAGCAGAACGATTGTGTTGCTGCCACATTGCTCTACTTTACAGAAAAATATGCTTCTGCTTCATGGAGTGAGGAGAGAGCCACTGTAACCTCTCAGGTGTACAGGCACTGTGTACACACACCAATAGATACTGATTCATCACAGGCAAGCCATGGGCATAGCCAGCACTTTAATTTAAGAAAGCTTAGCTCCTACTTTTAATGTATGTTATAACCTCAGTAGTTCTGCAACATCATAGAAATACTAAAGAGCAATGTCCCATGTCTAGAAACAGAAATTATTTCTATTGGAATTTATGTATTCAGTGTAATTAATTCCTATTTTTTTAGCCCTTTTTAAGCAGAAAACAGTTACTGAGTTCCACCAGGAAAAGATATTTTAAAAGCTTTTTTTAGCTTTGAAAAAAATGAATTTGCTGTTCCATCTGATGATGGGATGGAGCAGAACTTTGCAGAGAGTATAGGTATATTTTAATTCCGTTATTTTATTTAGAGTGATCAAAAAAGACACTTGATGTAATCTTTCACATGTCCAAAAGATGAAACAAGGTCTTAACTATTATCTGTTTGAATTTTTTTAATTTTTCCCACAAAATAGGGGAGAATTACATTTATTATATATTGTGCACAGAGAAACCTACCTTATATTTCCATCTTGGCATGGCCAGAAAATCCTTCTGGGGGAAAACTAACATGTCAGATGCTTATAAAAGAGCTATTTTAGATGCTACTTCAAACAAATACGGTGTTTGACTTGCCACCACCTCCCCAAAACTATTATTTTTCCTGTAGCTGAAACACCTCAGTGTTTTCACTGAGCATTACCATGTTTACAATAAAAGGAAAACCCTATGGGAGTCTCATTTGATTTCATTTCACTGTTTATGAATTAACAAGAAATGGAGGCTGTTCTGAATGGCAGAGACAAAGAGAAGATACATACACACTGGGAATTCAGTAATGGCAAAAACAAAATCATCTCTCATGATAAACAAATCCCTGACCAGAGAACACTGGTTCAGCTAAGGCCTCTGCATCCAAGACATAATGAGGGGTCACGGCGTGGTGTTTAAAGTAACAGGGCTGCTAGACAGTGACTGAGGTTAAATCTTGCTGATGAAATCCCAATTCATTGATTGAACTTTTTATTGCTATCTGTGGAAGTGACTGGAAGCAGTAGTGAGCTGTAACTTCAAAGTACTGTGTTCTCATTGGTTTTGTAATGCTGTATTTTAACTGTTTAATCAATGTTGCAAAGGCAATACAGCACTATTGACTCAAGTGATTAGAAATACCATTGCTTAGCCAATTCATTGGCATTAGTGAAACATGGCAGCCTATGAAGAGCATGAGAACTAAGCCAGATTTGCTAACACTTGAGCATTTGCTGAGGTGCTCCGCTGGGCAGCGCATCAGCATTTTGTTAACCTGTGCTTTTAACACAACCATCTGATAAATAAATCTCTTTGCAGGGGAACATTAATATAGGCTACTGGCTATGCACAGTGTCCCCAGGTACCAAAGAATTCAATATTTTGTTACTTATGACTCTGATAAAATGGTCCTGTGCCATCCAGTTGTGAGGTTTTCTGATTCAAAAAACACTCACAAAATTTTGTGATATTTCCATTTATCCTGAAACACAAGTTAATTTTCTTTTTAAGCATGTTTACCTGAGAAACAGCTACAACTCCTCACAAAGCCATCAAAAGAGATAAAATAGATAAATGTGCTCTTCACTTAAGCACGTGCTGAAGTGCTCTCCTGAATTGGCATGCAAATGTTAAAAAACCACAATTATATAAGATCTATCTGCAAGCCTTCCCATAGCAATAGGGTTTGTACTATTACTTTCATTAATAGTCACAGATTTCAACTGACTTTAATCCTCTCAGAGCTTCAGCATCTTGAAGAATTAGAAAGTTAATGTAAATGTTTGGTACGAAACAGAATTGAGAAATTTGTGGTGAATTATTTATTCCGCTAATTTAGCTTTCTTTCCTGTTAATGAATTCTTTGCCTTTTTATATATATGCATTTGTTATTCTGACTTGTTTGACAAAAGCTTTGTGTGAATATGTTTCAGCTGGTGGTTTGTTCGCAAGCTAATGCCAAAGACTCTCTTCCCCTTATAGGTACTTGTGGTTACAGCTGACAAACTCGTCACCTGAGGTTCTTGGTGTTACTGCTGTCCCCAGACTGGGTGACCAATGCTTTTTGGGTAGACGTGTGGGAGCTTGTGCAGACAGGAATGGAGCTGCATGATAGGACTAAGATTTAGGGACAGACGATGCAGCTGCCCTTACCTTGCTTTCTGGTCAGCCAATGCTTAGTTCCATCTTACTTTCAGAACTGGTCAGGGTAGGCTATATCTTCATAAGTAACACAATTCTTCAAGCATGCTGCCCTGGTCACAATGTTGTTGCCACATTTCGACAAATTAAAGGATATGAGCAAAAAGATCCAGCTGCTCAAAAGCTACAAATATAAAGTAATTTAAAAGCCTTTGACAGAGGCAGAGAGGCAAGAATTTCTTATAAAGACACAGCTGCAAACAGCTTCAAGCCTTGCAATAACACAAGAAATGTGTATCAATTTCTGTCGCTGCAAACATCGACTGCTGAAACTTAATACCAACCTCCCCTTCTTGGTGATGAAGAGATGACATTTCCATTTTATTGATCTTGCAGAGGAGCAGTGAAGATGATGTCAAAGAGAGATGGGCACAGCGGCACTGCAGCCCATGTCCATGTGCAACAGGTGTGTCCTGAGACCACTGTGTGATTTGGTCCCCAGGAAGCTGGGACAAGGCAAATCTCTTGAAGGGCTAATCATGCAAATGAAGAAGAGAAATCAGATTTCAGTGGAAAACTGGACTAAACTATATTTATAACATCATTTGTGGCTCTTGCCATGTAGAAGACCTTTATATTCAAATACATCATAGAATGGTTCAGGTTGGAAGGAACTTTGGGTTGGAAGGTCATCTAGTCCAAAACCCTTGCCATGTGCAAGGACATGTTCAGCTAGATCAGGTTGCTCAGACTCCTGTGCAGGCTGGCCTTGAATATTTCCGGGGATGGGGTATACACCACTTCTCTGGGCAACCTATTCCAGTGCCTCACCACTCTCATAGGAAGAATTTCTTCCTAATACCTAATCTAAATCTATCCTCTATAAGCTTAAAGCCATTTTCTCTTGTCCTATCACTACATGCCCTTGTAAAAATTCCCTTCCCATCTTGTAGGCCCCCTTTAGGTACAGAAAGGCTGCTATAAGGTCTCCCCAGAGTTTTCTCTTCTGAACAAACCAAACTCCCTGAGCCTTTTCTCGCAGGAGAGATATCTTAACCTTTGTATTTAATGTTTATGGTACAGTATATCACAGTAACATACCTTAGGGAAAGTTGTAGCAAATGAGCTCCTTTGGCCTCCATGAAAAGACAAAACATGAAAATATTTTTTAACACGTACTAAGTCCAGATGATCTCAAATGCAGGGCCAAGTAAAATTATTATCAGAGGGAACAACTCTTGTTCTTCAAAGGACACATTCAGTCCCCTCAGTTATTCAGATATTCTGATTTTTCAGCAATAGGAAGTGGTCGGCTTGTCTTAGTGGTTAACTGCAAGGTCCAGCAGGCTATACTTTAGAGCACTTTTTTAATTGTATCGCAGTAATTGTCCCATATATATGGGATCAAAGTTGCTGGCAAAGTTGTTGTTATTTTTTATTTTCTTCCTACAGGCTGTGCTTCAGTGGTTTTAACACTGTCCATGTCATGAAAGAGAACTCAAAAATATTTTCAGCACTTAAACTGAGGAAGGACAAGAATCTGTTCATAAACATGTGCCTCTGATTTTGTTTCTGCTATGCACTCCCCTTACACTTTGCAAGGTGATTTTATTTGTAGAGTTAAATTGTGTAAAGGCACAGGCATGCAATGAAATATTCAGGGGCTGGTGGGGGAGGGGGTTGATATGAATTTCTTGTGTTTGGTTCCTGCTTCAAGATGTAGCTGCATTGCTCCTGTCGAAGTCCTCACTGAGCTACTGTCAAGCTAAAGGCCCAAAAGCCTACATAAGGAAGAGGGTAAGGATGGAAGCATTTCCCATAGATAAAAGTTAATCATGTAGTACTTTTCACTGGAAAATTTTGACTCTATCCAAAAGAGAAAAATTTTGGTTTCCTTCACGAAAAGAAACACTGAAACGTCTCATTTTATAGTGACAAAAATGTTTATTTTAAGTTAAATAAAATGTTTTACTTTGCCGTAAATTAAATTTTTCAGATTTTTTTCAACTTGCCTAAGAAAAAAAAACACAAAGTTGCTTCAGATAAAGCAGAAAGACTGTTTCTCTCCAATATTTCAATGCAGCCAGCCAGCTGAAAAGTCAGTTATGTGCATAGCTTTAGATACAAGTATCAACTTTTTGCTTTGCTGAGCTACAGAATGAAAAATAAGAGAGATTTCATTTTTCCTGCATGCAGGTAGGAAACAGCCATACGATTTTTCACTCCTTTAGCTGGTTCTCCTGATTAGGTGGAGAAACATTCTCACATAAGCTATGGTAGAAACAACATCCCACAAGACGTAGAAGTGACCCGCTTTCAGAAGGACACATCAGACCAGCAGGTCATCTACTCGAAGGAAAAGGAGGCACAGACATGGGGAAACAGCAAACAGAAATAGGCAAATGAAGACCAAGTGGATGGAGTGTCCTTAAGGAGAACAGCAACAGGGCATGTGAGCCCAGTGCAGCAAAGGCAATTGTTCGCGATGGCCAGTGTATGATAAATCCCAGAATCAGGTACTTTACAGTTTCTAGTGCCGCACTGGTTCTGGTGGTGTACTGTCACACTCGCCTTGCTGACGTGCCTCCAGCCACTGTGGGAGGGTATACTATCAGGCAATGCATGGTCTCTGGCCCTGCAAAGAAGTGAATGTATCAAGAGTCCTTATTCCCACCACTCGCCTGGACACTGAGCAGTCTCAATAGGAGCGAGGTTGTGATACAAAAGTGGAAACTGGCAGGACCTATTCCCAGAGAAAACTCGATCCTCTATGCAAGACGTGGCATGGCAGCATGTTGCCAGACATCTAAGCAGATTTATAGGTTGCATCTACTTCCTGCTGGCTTTCTTCTATCATTTGACTCTACTTGTGTCAGCATATTAGCTGTGGATAGCTAATAGAAGATTAGGGCCTTAGAAGTCAGTGTGCTGGAAAGTGGTTTGGAATCCTGAAAGCCAGATAGGGGAGGCAAGGTGTTGATGAGCACATGAGATGTTACAAATAAGGCTCTTACTTGTCACTGGAGACATTCATCTGTCTCAGACAGTGCTTTCTAACCAGTGGCTGACTTAGCACTGTGCAATGAGGGAGTGGCATCCTTTTCAGTGGACATGTATTTTTACCAGGGTACAAGCAAATTGCAGACACCTAGGAGCCAGTTGCCACATCCTGCCAGATGCTATTCATGGGTTCTATAATTTCAGATGTATTGGCAGCAGAAATAATTGCAAGGTACTATCTGTTGACTTGTCAATATCAAATTTTCTAGCTGTAAATGTGAGCTGAATTAATTTAGCCCTGGAGTGGCATAGTGTCCCTTGTCTGTGTGGCATGACATAGGCAGTTGCCACCGCTTCTCCAAAGTGTCCTCTCTTACACAATGTCCAGAATAACTTCCAGTCCATGCATCTCTTCACCAGGCAAGATCACACCTTGCTTTGTGTCATTTGTCCTGATTCAGAAACACCAGTCCAAACCCAGAAAACATGTTAGGGTGCACAGCTGTAGCTGTGGCCAGGGGCAGCTCTTTCCATACACTCTCCAACATATACCTCGTCACTACAGCAAGCTGCCCCCACCGCCTGTGATCAGAAGTCATGTCCTCATCACAAGAAATGCCTTTCCACTCTGACAGCACTCTGTACACTCTGCTTCCATGCAGCCAGTAGCAGTAGGAGCTCACCTCACTGGTTGGACATATGCTTTGGGTAGGCAGAAGCAAGGAGGAGACATGGTACGCATGCTTTTAGGTGGGCAAGACGGCAGCAGGGAGATTTTTCAGCCACCCCAACCCACAGAGGTCAGGCAGCTGTCTCCACAACACACAGTAAAATACCTCCAGGGACACTTCTGCTCCTGTCACCTTGAGACCACCAGGTCACGCCCCCAGTAAACTCAACTGCCTGATGGCTTGAACGGGAACCAAGTGCAGCCCAGCATGCAGGCTCGGGCTAACTCTGTAGGAAATATATTTTCTTTAAAGGTCCTGACAGAAACCATAAGCCATTGCTGTACCTCAGAGTATTTTCCCAGTGGCTGCAAGTGTTTTCCTCAATGTTCAAAGCTATCTTGGTTTTCCTTACCACCTCTCTAGAAGCATGAAAAGAATTACCTCCCTGTCTTGAAACCTGAGTGAAGAAGACAAAACTGTTTCAGGCTATGTTATGCTTCCTCAGGAATCCAAATACCTGAAGGGATGATTTTTTAACCAATCAAGACTTGATTTCTGAATTATGTTGTGTAAGATACTTAAAACATAAAAGTTTTAATGTGCCACTACAATGAATATGTAGAGTACAATATTTGCAATAATTTATCAGGAGGCCAGTTGAGCTGACAAAGCCTGAGAAAACTTATGTAAACATTTAAAAAGAAAAATTTGTATTTTTTTTCCAGTCATGGGTATAATAAGTGTATTTTCCTGGGCACAGTCTGCAATTCCTGCCTCCCTATAGAACGAATGTGTTTCCCCAGTTAAATGTACAGCACCAGCAGAAGTGAATGGGGTGTGTGTTTGCTTTGTTTTTCTTAATAAATATAGATTTGTGGTCAATCAGGAGTTGTAAAAATATTACTGAGGTGGTTACAGCCAATAATATTTTCCTTTGATAATTTTATGGCCCTGTGGTCAAAACACGAGTACCTGGAGTGTGAAAGGAAGCAGAATCTGACCAACTTGCCAGTAATTAAAAAACTGAAAAGTCAACAAAAAAGTGCAATGTATTCTCACTGTAGCTGTTGCTGCAGTAGTCACAGCCAGACACACAGATTTCAAGCTAAATCCTCACCTCTGGCGCTGTTTTCCTTTCTCTTTCCCCCTTGTCCTCCCTTTATTCTTGCAATTACCACTTTTTATCCTGTCCAAAAAAGAAGCCATAGCCAGAGATGAATATCATTTTATGACTATCATTTTATCTATCATATGCATATGTCCAATACAGAAAAATGTTCTTTCATAGCAAAAAAATTCCTGCTTAAAGGGAGCTTTTCCTTATGCCCTTAGGAGCACTGCCTGCCTCTGTCTGCCTTTCTGCTTTCTGCTGAGCCGCTTCCCATGTCCCTGCTGTGCTGCTGCACTGCCAGCGCTCACAGCCACCTGCTGCCCCATTTTGGGGTGCTCCCACCAGGGCCACCCGCTCCCAACTGCCCTGCCATTGCTCAAGCCCCAGGAGGCTTGCCCTGGCCTTTACCAATCTATGACCAAACTGATGGCACGGAAATGGGCAATACTAGGGTTGTGCACTGTTAATTAAAGAGCAGTAAGCAATACCCACAAGGGAAATAGCATGAGAGCTGCTCTTCTCCACCTATGTCAGCAGAGAACAGGGAAAGGTCTGCAGGTGGGCTTTTGAGCTACATAAAAGATAGAATAAAATGGGCACTATCCCTTAGGATATAGCAAAGCCAGTTATCTGAGACAGTTCTCCTTTGTCACCTGACTACAAAAACTGATATGCCGAGCAGACCAGATGTGACAAAATGCTTAGAGTCAGAGAAGCACAGTGATAGGCCAGCATCCTCTCTTTTCATCAGCTGTGTGGCCACCACATATACAGAATCTTCAGGTTCACACTCCAGGTTGTTAAAAATGGTTCATTTGTCTGAAATGTGGAACTAACTCTGAAACTTCCAGAAAGAAAAATACACCTCATAAAGGACAAGTTTTCATCCCTGTAATGACTGGAAGATGTTGCAGCATTAGACACAAAAAAGGAATTTTCACTTGTGAAGCAGTGATTAGCTAGACCTCACTAATGTTACTTACTTTAATCCTTTTTTGTTTCCTTACCAAGCAACAGCAACCAGTGCAGCAGAAGTGCTGACATCTCAACCAAATTATCCCACTCTCCTCCTTACACTGTCTCAGCTTACACACAGTACAAACAGACAGATGGACTCACACCCTGGTAACTTCCTAAACAGCATAAAATTCACCCCAACCCCATAAAATGATCCTTTCTGCTATTCTGAGACCATCCACCCCCCTCGTGGGAATGGGCTCTCCCCCCAATCCCACTCAGTGCTCTGCAAGCAGTGCCAGGGCACCAGGGCATTTTTGCTTTCCCCTCACTTTCTGAGAAGGGCAGACAAAATCCTCTTCATTCTTGTTCATCAGAAGATGGGGTATGAACAACCATTGTTAGGCAATTTGTCATTGCAATTTTTAAGGACTGCATATACTTATTAAACTACATATAATACATACCAATATGTGCATGAATATGTGCTATTAAAAAGAAACAAAAGATTTTAGTCCTTTATGAGCACCTTCATGCAGTGTCTGAAAACAACATTTTGGAATAAAAAGGTACAAACTTTCTTTTTTTTTCCTGGGGGAGAAGATGAGGCAATAATTATACTCCCTATCTTTTTTTTTTTTTTTTACCATAAGGGATGTATTTAAAAAAAAAGAAAAGAAAGCACCAGCATCATTTCTTCCTGCACCAACATCGTTTCCTCCCACACACTTTTTCTGTTTTTACCTCTTCAGAATTTTGGTGGAAATAAAATAGAATCCAATTATAAAACTGTGAAAAAAATGGTTTGTCAATTGAAAAAATGTGAACACTTACAGAAAATTATACAGGCATTTTCTATTTCACATTTTTTATTAAAAATCAGGACATTCTGAAGAAGTTGAAATGTTATTCTGTAGTATTTCAGTTTTGTCAGCTCACTATTTTTCAACAAATATGTTTTCAGTCAAAAATTGTCAGTCTCCTTTTCTTCTCAGATCCTTTTGCGACTGCCTCTCACCATCTCCTTACACTGTCATCTGGCAGCTTCTGGGCCTATAGTAAAGATCATTTACCTGCTAACAATTTTCAGCTAATTGGGTCTTTTTCCTACTGCGCCCTGCAGCAAGGGCAAGGGAGCGAGCAAGACCCTCTTACTCCATCCAGCACCTCCCCTGATCACCTTTCTGGACCCCACTTTTGCAAAAACATTTATGGATAGGCAAAGGTGACATCAGCCAAGGGACAGATTGCTTTCTTCAGCAATTATGGAAACATCTCATTTAGTGGATTTTTTTTGTGTATGTTTTTTTCCCCTAGTGCTGTTGTTATTTTATTCTGAATCACAAATATGGATTTATCTGGACAGGAATATGTTCCACAAATTAAATGATGTCTCATTGTGAGGGCAAGAGGGGGAGAATGCACTAGATTAGTTAATAGGTCTCCCGTCTGTACTGTCTATGATATGATGATAAGCATACCTAGAAACGCAGGAAACGATTCACAAAAGCAATCAGATAATGAGGAATATTATTCTCAGAAGGTCCTTCCTGTGTTTGAACAGGGGGAGCAAATTAAAAGCTCAGGTTGTGTGGAAGCTTGGAAATAGTGCGCACAGTGACTAAGACTCTTATCAGAGGCAGCATTGAAATAACATTTTCTGCTAAAGAGCTTGAAGAAATATGTTACAAAATTATTAATAATGCATTAAAATTTGCAAAAGCATGAAGGCAGTGATAGTTGAGCTGTGTACTCCCAACATTTGAGTGGAAAGGAAGAAGTGCTTATAAGGCACAGACAAGGAGGTGGCTTCCATTTAAATTTTCCATTTCTATTATTTGGTGATAATAGAGGTTTGTTATTGCTTCTGGTAGTATTACTTCAGAAAAAAACAGCCATGCAACACAAGAAATGAGTGTGTACGCCTCTTCTTGAGAAACAGAGATCTAGGTCTGCCCTGGCTGCATTACAAGCAGCAGCAGGAATCACCAACTGAGACCTGCCGCACAGCAGCGGGGAGGACTGGTAACAACTGTAAGCAGAAGGTCCTTCTACCACCCTTTGAGCAGCCTTTCAGACAGGGTCCTGCAAAATGTCCCATCAACCAGCTTGCCGTACTTGCTTTGTAAACTACAGGGAGGAATGCAGCGGTGTGGTGCAGGCTGGCAGTACGTGACAGGGATGCCCATAAAGTAGATCCTAAGGGGTTGCTTATATCCTGCTCCACGGAAGACAGAAACTAGCCACAACAGTCAGACCCCCGAAGCAGTGATATCCTAAGGCTAAAATTCAGGTTTGTGAGTACCCTCTCTTCTTTCAGAAAATACTATCATTGCTTGTCTGGACATTGAGGCTCCTTTTCAGATTGATGTACTAATAGTCCTTGTGTCCATTTCTGTTTGAGCCAGTAGCATATTTCTCTAGCATCATTTCAGTGAATTACTTACGTTTAACATACATGTATGCTCCAAGCCCTTGAGAAACCACCTTAAAGTCAACTAGGTAGCCAGGCAGAGCTGTATGCATCTAACATTTTATTATAACACATTAGGTGTATTGTTTTTACTAATGTATATCAGAGCTTTTGGCCTTCTTTGATTTAGTGGAGAGCGGGAAAACTAGCTCTTCAACACTGGTCTACACCTTTAAAAATCTGATCTTCACGCTTTATTACTAAACCTGTAAGTATACCACTGGTATCTTTTACTGAGCATCATTCCCTCTCATGAAGATCATGCATGTGACGTGACTTGAAAAGTATGTGCTGTTTGCTGAAGATTTCTTTTTCAGTATAATAATTCCAACCATGAGATAATACTGAGCTGCAGGAAAAGGACAGGTGACCTGCCAAAAGACTAAATAACCAAAAAAGTGCCATTAAATCAGACAAAAACCTTCTGCTTTCACTTCAAAAAAACCCCACACTGTTTCCCAGGTATGATCCAGATCTGTTATGTACAACAAAGTTGCTGAGTATAAATCTTTATTTTGTGTTTCAGAAGGTATGCAATAGAAAACCCATTCTAACAATAAATGCTAGTCACCTGAGGTCTATAGCTTGTTTTGCAGCTCAGGAAAAAAAGCCTCTGTTCACCCTCGGCCAACCGAGTTACATTTTCTGCTATTATTAATGCATTGCAAGGGTTTTTTTCATATCAATTTGAAATTATACATCTGGGAAATCCCAGTACAACGGCAGTCAATGCTTTGTTTCTCTGTGTGGCCCTTTGCAATTACTAGAATGTGCAAATATAATTTAGCGCAGGTAAAATTCAATCAGTCACCCCAAGCACAAAGAAATCTCCATCTCCCAGAAAAAAATCCAGAGAGTGTTTCCCTGCAAATGGCACAAGGGAGCTGTAAGAGTTTCTAAAACAAATTTATTAGAATATTTAAATTCAAGTTGTAATGGGAAATTTAGCTCAATAGGTGAGGTGGCAGCAGGCTGAAACCCAAGCAAGGCAGGCAGGCAGCTTTCAGGGCTGTGGGCTTGCTCAGGTTACAGCCCCATTTCTGCTTGCAGGAGGTGATTGCAGCAACCAGGCACTCAGGCTGCCCAAAAAGCAAACCCCAGGGGTGCAAGGGAGGGCTGGGGGTACTGAGAAATGAAGGAGCTGCCAAGAAGCAAGGGCAGAGGTACAGCTCTCTTCCACGAGCACCGGAGATGGCAGAAGATGTAGTTTTCAGCCAGGGTCCCCACACTGTCATTGACCAAGGAGGCACCACCTGCTTCTGTGGGTGCTTGGGGGGTCTAAGTGTCAGGCTTATAAAATGCAGGCCAAGGAGAACTTGGAGTTTGAGGCAGAGCATGAGGGAGAGAGGCTGAGCTGGAGGCTGCCACCAGGGCTGCATGACGCTTCTCCCCAGCACCAGCACAGGGAGATGCCAAGCAGGCCTGCCTGGAACAACCTGAGGGGCTGTGTTGGCCAAATCCCTGGCACAGCACCAGCATGGGCAGGAATAGGGTCAAGATTTTAGTTCCATGGTTTTCATAAAACTACACCATAACAAGGAGGTGTAGCTTTAAAAAAAAAAAAATAATGGGGGAAGAAGAAAATGACAGGTTTAAGAACCACTGGATTTATGCTTCTAAAGCAACTCCAGCACTATAACGTTTTGTTTTTGTCAAGCAGCAAAGGCTGCCCTTCACCTCCCGCTATGTTCAGTGAGAGCTGTGTCATCGCCTTCAAAGGAATCAGGATCAGGCCTCCAATGTGTTAATAAGCAACAAGAATTATGGAAAGAATTACATTTAATGTGAAGTCAGGCTGCCTGCAGTGATCGCACTGCACAGCCTGTCATAGATTGCTTTGTGCTGGAAACCTACACCACGGACTGATTCGTGGATGAGACAACCACAAGACATTTCCGCTTGGCAGGAATATGGAGGGAGGAGTCACCAACATCTAAGTGCATGTAGGGATGGTTGGAAAGCTCCAGATACATGTAGCTCCACTTCTGACAAGCTGAGAGCTCTGTGGATGTGGTGTGGAAGAAACTGCCTTTTCACTTCCTGAACAATCATGACCACCCTACTGATAGAAAAGACCTCTTCTCCTGTACATCTAAAATCCCAAAGTTCTGAAAGCACTAGCCTTGACATTAAGAAAGTACCTTTTTACAATACTTTGGAAAAGAAAGAATAGCAGGGGTTTTTGTCACTTCCTTCTGACTGAAGCATTCCCAACTCTTCTAGAAGAATGAATCAGCAGAATACTTTACTCTAAAATACCTTCATGCTTACATTAAAAAAAAAACAACAAGAAGGTAGAGGAGTTGTGTCTAAAGTGACTCACATGCTGGCTCTTTGTCCATGAGACACCTTGCTGAAGAGGATCAGGCAGTTTTTCTTTCATGTTCTCATAAGCCCAAAGAAAGCTGTGACCATCACAAGTGGACTTGCTGCAATATACAGCAAACTATTAGGGTGCCCATTAAAGCTGGAACAGTTCAGCCAGTGCAGGAGCAAGGAGAGATTTTGTTTATCGTGCTCTAGCAAAGAAGAAGGAACTGTTGAATTTCACAGAAATAAACCGCTGAGCTGAGGGATGGCACCGTTTATTCATTCCCTAACCCGCGATTGCATCCGAATACAGTCCTTTTACCTACAGCAGGAAGTAAGGTTAGTTCTGTGGTCCTGCATCACCATCTCTGAGCTCTTTTCCACTATTCTGTCTAGCAGGCAGACTGCACACTGTGGCAACTGGTTTTCCTCACAGAATGGGCAGCTTTGGAAAAGAGTCTTTGTGGCCCCAAACTATCAACAATGTTTCCACAACCCTTCTGATCAGAAATGTGCCTACTTTCCTACCCACTCATTCTTCTCCTGCTCTGATCTTCACCTTTGAACTCAGTCTTTGCCTCCTTTTGCTCCTACAGGAGTATTGTGCCATTTCCTAGAAGTTCCTCCCTTCTTCCTTCTAAATCACTCAGTTACATCCTGTTTTTATATGTCGCCCTAAACCTTTCCTTTGGACTATAACTTACAACTGACTGTATAAAACAACATCAATATTGTAACAGCCAGTTTGGAGCTGTTATGATGGAGCTCTCTAAATATACATGCTAAAATCTTATGAAATTTCAGGAGGGTGAGGGTGGGAAGTGCCATCCAAATGCAGGTGCCGATGACTAAATTGTTTCAATTTTTTAAAAAAAATTTTATTTTTTTTTTTTTTACATTTCCAACTGTCCTAGAAATAACAAAATGTAAAAAACATGTCTAGAGTTGTTTTGAAAAGCTCCCACATTGCTATGACCCCTGCTTACCTTATGGATTGCTTTAATTCGGGGTATGACATTGCTCCTGACATATGCTGAGGAGTTGCACCCCCACCTCTACAGTAAAAATCAGTGTTTCCTCTGGAAGTTAAAACATCCTGAGGAAGAGAAAGGAAAGCAAGAGGATTTATCAGACAGAGCCCTGACACATCATAAAGATGCAGCATTGTTATCAGGTATCATTCTAATACACTCACTGCTCTACACCACTCAAAATTTTATGACCACAAAAACAACCCGCACATACATGCCAAAGTGTGACTAGCCGAAGACAGCTCTCAGCATGTTAGCTTCATTTCGCTCAAGAGACAAACAAGAGATCACAAATGAAACTGCCTACACCACACTGATGTGAGCAGTAATGTAGGGTTTTGTCAGTGAGTCAATGCGGCTACCAGACCAAGCGCTTTCCTTTTGTGGCTTATAGTACCTGTAAAGCCTTCTGTCTAAAAGCCAATCAAATAAGACATCGAGTCACTTAGTTACCACCTAGAGACACATAGCAAAAGCAGTCACTGTATGAATAGTTGATGCAGATATTTTGTTCATAGTTAATTCAGAATGAATAACACAGAATCATATGGTTACTTCCGTGGCCAGGTACAGCAAGATCTATAGTGCATAAAATTGATGTTAAATGCATAAAATCTCCTGCTTGTAGCATCAAAACATAGTCATGGCCTTGAATGCTGATGTTAAATCTGAAACGTATTCCACATACCACATGGACTGCAGCTAACATTAAAAGCCTTCCATTGCAACTGCTACATTGCTGTAATTGAGCAGACACTGGCTGGGGATTTCTTTAGAGACCTATTTTTCAATTAAAGTTTAATTTTCAAGTAAAAGGGTTTATACAGAATGAGATCGCGTGCACACCTCATTGTTGCATTGTTTCAGAGCATGTGATTTCTGGGTTTATTATATCCAGAACACTGCAGGGTATGGAAGGAAAAGCAAAAGAAATAAAGGCAGGATGATTCTTTCCAAAATCCTTTCCAGGTTTAAGATAAAACAGCTATCCTGGTCAGCAATTGCAGGTGCATGGTTAGGCTTGTATGGTGCACCGTGGATTGGCGTAGTAAGGAGAAACGCATTTTGTATTATTTTCTTCCTTAGTGAAGGCAAATGGGAAGAAAAACCACAAAGAAAACAAGAGAGGTGTTATTCAAGGAAACTAAGAATTGCTCTTGTAGTAAGTCAGTAGCTACAGCATGTGTTCAGGCTCCCTAACTGCTCACTACCTAACTTCTCTCCTGCTACTACATATCTACCTTGTGCTAGTGAAAGGAATAACCCTACAAAATAGGCAAATCCCAGTAGTCCCATGAGTCCCTACTGTAACTCCTGCTACTCCTTCTCCCCTCCGTTCCTGCAGGTACCTCTATGGGTCTCTTTGGTGAAGTTTCGGTGGATGCAGGACAACCACTCTCCTTTCTGGGTGCAGACAGCTGTTCCGGAGCATTGTGGGGAAAATTCATTACTGCTTCCTGGTGTTAAACAGACCAGATGGATTTGGAGATCTAGGAAATAAAGAGGATGAGAAAACTACACTTTCAAGAACATTTGTTTGGAATCCAAACCATTTCCCCAAGTGCATTAATATGAATTACCAGGAGATTTTCTGAGGATTTATAGGTGTAGTATTCCAAGGGAAAAGAAAAAAGAGGCTGATCAGGAATAGTCAGTTTTAAATTAAGATAGATTACTCCAAGTTTCTTTTTAAAATATATGCACGTCCATTGTTTACAATTGTAGAGTTCAAAATGCTGAATGTGTCTGCTGAGAGGACATACACCTCCTCTGCAAAGCACAGCTCTAGTTATTTGAAACACAGCCTGAAAACATCACAAGAAAAAAAAAAAAAAAAGGTGAGGAGGAGCAGAAAAAAGAGAAAGTGGTAGAGAAAGAGACAGAGTGAGAATACACAGCATTATTGAAAATTGCTAATCTTTTTTGGGGGGGAGGGTGGGGTGTCGAAAGTTTTACACATCAGCTAGAAATTAAATTTTGCCAAGATATACCAGAGTATAGCCCCTCTCTATTTACATAATCAAATAAAAGGTAAGATTCAGCAGCATGAATACTCAACCTGCCAGTAAGCTGTTTGTTTCTTAGAAATAGAGAGAAAAAAATTTCCCTAGCAAGTTAGGTCTTTCTCACCCTGTTAATATTACACATGGCAGAGGCAGAAGATATAAAATTTGCTACAATATATTAGTTTGATAACATTGTAGAGAGTTTCTCATCAAAATACGGAGATAGGGAATTATAGTTCCAAGGCCTAATTTAATAACAAAGTATGCTGCTGTTAAAACCATTTTTTGCCTGCTCTCTATAAGCAATGTGTGCATTGTATGAAGAATCTGGGAAGAAAAATTGAAGAATTATGCAGACAAATACTGGTATGTGGCCAAAGCTTAGGAAAACATGTAGCTGCCTCTCAGTGTCCTTAATGCCCATAAAAGAACATTTCACACGGTCAACAGCTCAAATTTATGTAGACCCTTAGGGGTAAATTTTCAGTACAGTGAATAGAAACTCACATATGCAATCACGTTATTGTTAATGGGAGTTTTGTGGCTACTTATTCCACTCAGTGCCAAAAAATGGTGCCCTTGCTGTAGAAAGCTATCTACAGCCCACTCCAGCTCTCGCTCTTCTTCCCTGTCAGCAGTCCCAGAGGAGCAATGCAGAGTGGCACAGAAGACCACTTGAGTCGCATCCTCCTGTCAATTCACTGGCGCAGCCACCGAAAGGGAATGTCTCTTCCCTGCCATAAGGACTGCAGGACAGGAAGTACAATATCCATGATGCTCTTGCCCTTTCTCCATTGCTGACTGAGGTGAGTCTTCCCATGACCACTTCTCCTCCTGCTCAGAAACATGACACTGTCTCTGCTGTGGTTTAAGTGCTGGAGACCTTCCAGCAGATGTACCATGCTTTTGTGCCCACCTTTTTCCTTGGGCATAACCAACAGTAAGGAAGGTTTTGCCTCCACTGATTTTGCTGGTCACTAATTTATTATTATTTTACAACCGTTTCCTGCTCTTAACCCCATGGTATTTCTCTAGTGAGGCGTCCAAATATCATCTGGTCATGACTCCAGCACAATGAACTAAGACCAGTGATGGAGCATTATGAATTGAAACAACAGTTTGAAAATAGGCAAGTAACAAAATCTTGCCAATAACTATGAGACACTGCAAAATTGGATTGACTTTCTTTTCTGTAACTAAGATTTAGGGTGATGTCCTAAAACTCTTATCAGCAAAACTGAGGGCTAGAAACTTCCCTTACATGTGTTTCTTCCCTAATCACCTGGCTTCAGGCACCAGGACATGAATAACAACACAGGGTATTGCAAAGTTTGCAATGAAAATATGACTGTCAACTAAACCAGAAGTTGCTGTGCACTGACAAGCTACTTTTCTCTGATGGCTTGAACATCCACAAGAACTTTGGCTGTTGGGCAAACGCTATCCATATTACTACATCCCCATGCTGGGTTACAAGTCTGAATGTGCAGCTGTTCTCTGTGGCTGGGAGTGCACCCTCCCAGCCAACAAGAACCTGCCTTTCCACCACACCCTGATCTGAAATGTAGTTGAGAGGGGTCCAGTGCTTGGGTTGCTGAGGATGTACTTAAAATCCACTTGTACCAGGCTGATGGCTAATGTATATCTAATCATGAATTCAGGTGTTCTGCTCTGGTTTCTGAGGTCAATAAAGCGGAGCAGTGGTTTCTTTATACTTGGTCAAAATACCACATAGAATAAAAAAAAATACTGTCAGCATCTAGCCAATGATATAATCTTATTATTTATCTGCCAAGAAGTGCAAAAAAATTATGAGTGCAGAAGATATTTGCCTCTCTCAATACTGATTGGACATCATTCATGAATGGACTGAGTCCACGGAGAGGAAGCATAATGTACTACAAGCAAATGTGAATACAGTCACTCTTTGTGAAGTAATGAGAACTCACATAACATCAAGAAGGTCTCACTTGGAAGAAAAAACATGGGCAAGGAGGTAATGATATTGCAGATAATTTTTGTAGGGTCATCCTTGTAACCTGTACCACAGACCTCCAGCTTGATGGAGGAAGAGCTTCACGATCAAGCTTTTTTGTCTGTTTTTTGCAGTACTGGCCAGTGATAAGGTACCAATTTTGTTTGCCACTGTTTAATTTCTTTTTTTTTTTAATTAGATGTCTTAGGATACTCAGAATCTTGTTTGGAATTAGTTTCACAACCCATCATATTTCTTAAACTATGATAGGACAATTGGCCATTGGATCAAAGCAGTGCTAATAGTGGTCCCTACAGTTACTAGGAGAAACAAATGGGAAGGCTGTTGAAACAGTTCTCCACTCTTAACCCCCTCGATACAAAATTAGACTGAAGTGAGACAAACAAAAAACTCAATGTCTCAATTATACTTTGTCTAGTACAGGCCCTTTTGGCCTATATTATTGCTCAGTCCTCTGAATATGAAGAAAGAAAAAAAAAGGATAGACTGGAGGGAGTGGGGGTGGAAATTACCTAGGAACACATATATGCCTTCCATGCCATGCCATGTCTTGCCATAAACCTTCCAAATGACAGCCAAAGGAGGCTGCTCAGAGTCATTCTCTGAGCAAGGCCATGGTACTGAAGAGCTTGCAAGCTGTGATCCTCCTGCCAAGCTGACCTTGATGACAAACTGTACCAACATCTTGTACCATACAGAGAGAACAGGCTGTGGCAGACAATAATGGGGCTCATGGGAGGGGGGGGGGGAGGAGTTTCATGTCTCATGACAAAAGCCCTGAATATTTTGTGATTTTGTTCTTGGAAGTAGTCTTGCCCACAATCTGCTCTCCCTCCTTTGTTTTCTTCTTCGAAGTGCAGCCCTGCTCTGGTTATACTGTCTGATCAGGAATTGCCTGCAGGTCCTGATGTAATGGCTGTGCCATATGGTCCCCTCACACAGTGGGAAGGTGAAAAAATCCAGAAGGAAAAAAAAACAACAGCAACCCTGGAAAACTTTATGTAGCAGCTCAACAGAACTACAGCTGTGGCCACAAACAGAGGGAACAACTGGAATATTATGCATGATGCATGGGGCACAGCAACAGCACACAGCCTCCCCAGAAGGCAGCTGAGTTTTATATCCCATTTAACAGAGAAAGCTCCCTGCATACCATAAAGATCCATTAAAGCACACAAGCAGGTGTGGCAACCCCGGTGTTTTCCGTGGTAGATCATTCAGCTCCTCTTGCCTCCAAAGTACCCTCTGCTGCCTGCCTTTCTCCAGGTGTCTGCAGAGGAACCTAATGAGACTGATTGGGACATGCTGATCAGCTTTCATTATAAGCTGTTCTCTAGCAGTCCGATTAATCAAAATAATGGTATGTACTGTGCATGTATTTTATGGCTGTACCCAGTTTTGCTTTCAAAACTAAGACACCTGTTTTTCCCTACCCCATCTTGCTGAGTAGTCCCTTTAAGAGCATAACCTTGTTATCAAATATATGATATACCATCAGAGCCTGGGAGCTTCATACACACATAAATATCACTCTTCCAGTTTGTGCTTTTTATACTAGCAGAAGAATCTAATGGAAATAAATTCAGTCCATGGGTCAATTACAGGCTTATTTTCATATTTATGGACTTAATACTTCCACACACAAAAAGATTCTAATGATAGCCTAAGGCACAGAGTAATCAAAACAACAGCTATTGAAAGGGAAAGAACCAAAGAAAAGTACCACTTTGAAATTCTACCCCTATCTCCTGATATTGTTATATACACTAAGTAAAAAATGCTTTTTCACAAATGAGTATGATTTTTACCTACTTACCGTCAGCATAATGTTAAAGAAACCAAAGGCAAGAGTTGTTACTGGAACAAAAGCCCCACTTTTTCCACCTTCAAATTCAAGAAATTAATGCTTCGATGTGAACAATCAAACCTCCTTCTTTATTCTTCTTCCTCCTTGTCCCTGTGTTAGCTGGCAAAGGAAGCATGATATCGTGCTTCTTTCACAGATCAAGGATGCTTACATGCTCTGCAGGGACTAGAGGGCATTGCTCCCCTCATGAGAGATGGCAGGTGTCCATTCCTCACTGACCAGCTGCATGTGTCTTTGGAGGCTTCACTAGTGCTTCAGGGAAGGGGGAGAGGGAAAGACTAGCTGTAGATTACTGTGTAGAGCTACCATGTAGGTATCAGAGGCATATGGAATTAAGGTCTGGCTAAAGGAACTGCTGCCCTGCCCTGCCCTGTGGAGGGGACCCTTCTTCCCTGATGCTAGCCATAGAGGGCACACTGGAGATATCCCTTCCAATACTGTTATCACTTGAAGCAGCCCCCTCCAAGATGATTCAGAAATTTCCTCTGAAGTATCAGCAGGGCACACAGGTATTTGTTATCCTAGCTTGTTTTCGTGTATGTTTTATGTACCAAGCAAGGATGTGTGAGGAAGGAAGGGAACATGTTTAAGCTTTCAATGCCAACTGAAGCAAGATAGACTGCATAAGCCATCACTGAACATTTCATGCATTGCAACTTCATCTTGTTGTTTCTTGAGTTAGCTATTTATTAAGAGTCACTGGATTGGAGCATCTTGCATGTGATTAGATACATGATACACAGTTACTTGGAGCATTTCTTGAAGTTGTAATATTGACAGTGCATCTATTAGTTTGGTGCAATATTTTCTAGCCATCAAGAGGATTTTTATGGATCTGAATTCAATGCAAAGGGCTGTAAACCTCAAGCTTTAGTTCTCTAGAAGTCTGACATGAGAAATAGTAAAAGAAAATGAAATATTTTCTTCATTTGCTGATTATTTCCATAGCCTCTGAATGCCTATGAATAAACTCTGCCACACCACCTGACACAAGAAAAATAGCCATACAGGAAGCTTAATATTTGCTGTAACCTCAGTTTCCTGGAGCTGAAGCGCTCCCTTAAATAATTTACAGCTCTAAAAGTGAGATAAGACTATCTCCAGTTCTGGCTTTGTTGTGTGTCCTGGATTATTCTAAACCACTTTCTGCAAGGGACATCCATCATTACAGACCCAGCTTTACCTTCATTCCACATAGACATCTGAGAGACAGCGACTGAAAAGAATGCCAGAACTGGAGATAGTCTGATGTCATTTTAATGATTGTAAATTATTTACTGAATACCACAGGCAGAGTCCCAGTCATATGGAAGTGTTTGCTAAAATGTCTAAGAGGTCTTGAATGACAACCTCTAGTACACATATGCAATGCAAATAAGGTTAATGACTTTCATTTGGGAGGGAGGAAGCACATGGGACAGGAATGCAATTGTTCAATTTTACACTGCAGGACTCTACAAAAAAAGGAAAGACTCCACTCAGAAATTACTCCACCAGTTCTTCCTATATTCCAGTAGCATAAATAAGATGAATGATATTAAAAGCAATAAAACACCTAGTTTATTTAGGACCCAAACTTTTACTCGCTTCACTCAACATACTAGCTTCAGCTGACATCACTGGTATCTAACATCAGATTTTGTGGGATCCAGCAGGCAGAGAAGTTCCAGAAGCTGTCAAAATTGTTTTGCTGCAGCTAGAAAGAAAGCAAGAAGGGAAGAATTATGAGGACAGTAACAACTGTTGTGATAGATTTGGATATGAAACTACCCTGGCAGCTGTGACCCTAGACTAAGCTTTGTGGTGGGCAGTGGGGAGCTTTCTAACCCAGGGGGTAGAGAAGGTAGAGGAGCATCACAAAGAGCAACAGGCTGACCTCTTGCCTCAGGAAGTGAAATGGCTTGGACTGTGATCTTTTCAACTGCCTTCTCCAAAAGGAAATTTTAAAGACACTTGCAATGTCAAGAAGGGCTTTCTATGCAGTATTACAAACTCTTTTGCCACTGATTACAGCATGTGTCTTCTCTGCCATACAGGCATTATCTCATCTCTTTAAAAGACAGATAGATTCAGTCACACAGAGGTCATATCTAAAGTCACATACAGAGCTGGGAATTAGGACCCATCAAGTGGCACTATGGCGATGTAAGACACAGTATCTGTTGACTTCACAGTGGGAAGCTCAACATAAAAAAAATAAAAATGGCTTACTCCCATTTGAGGCGTTTTCTACTTCCACACATCTGTTCAGGGCACTATACGTTGGCTCCAGGTCCCCAAACCATGGGAAATGGCAGGCTTCCTGCACGGCTGCTTTGGTTGTGTTCCTCATTTCAGGCCATTGTTCCAGACTGTATCCTTTGTTTGGGCCTTGGCAGGCAGTAAGACAGAGAATGCTAATGAATGTCTTTGCTCCAAGCACAATATGAGAGGCATCTCATTTTCATTTTCTTTCCTGTAAGTCTTGAGTTTTAAACTCAAGCTATACAAGTGAAATGAAATTAGCCTTAAAATGATGGGCTCTCCCCTCTGTGCAGGTAGTTGAAAGACACTGGATAAGCCACTTCTCAGGCAAACCCACTCAGCCTTAAATGTTAGAGAGCAATACAGACATGCAATCTACTGTTACACATTGCAAATTCTTGAGTATTCATTGGTAAAAATTCCTCTTGTACAATTTGGATTTCAAGTACTATCCGTACCTAAGAGATTTGATCCAGATTATTGTGTTGCCTCAAAATTCATAGGAGAAGCTGGCATCATCATAATAATGCCTCTGGCTTCTGTTAGTTTCACCCGAATTCTTATATCAAAAATCATGGGTGATTTCCTGACTTTTGGAAAGGTTCACAGTGATGGTTGTTGACAGCATCCTCAGCAACCCTGCTTATTCCAAATCTGCAAAGGTAGAGGGTCTCTTTTATGTGTATACATACATATCATCTAGCATTGCACAGAAGTAAGCTTATCCTGAATTGATCATGCTTGTCTAGTATAAGAAAAACTCCTACTTTTCAGGACATGCAACTAGAAGTTTGATGCCTCATTAAATCATCTCCCCCAATTTTCTGGCCCTCTGCTGGCTGAGATTTTCAGAAAGTGCAAAGAACAGTTCTGACTTTCAGCAGGCAGTGTAGAGCATCCGCAGCCACCACCGCCTCCCAGGGAGCTCCTGCCTGTTTGACAGTTTTGAAAATCAAGTCATTAAGGTAGCATTTAAATTAAGAGCAAGGACCTAATTTTAGGTACCTGTATCTGAAATTGTATGTGTTCATTGCCTTCACTGCAAAATTCCTTGCACTAGAGACAGAAGAAGACTTCCTCAATCATAACTTCATATATCAGCTCCTATAGTCTTGACCATCTCCTTTCCATTCCTTTTCTCAGCGGAGTTGTCTGCGTCCACTTCTTTCTTGGGTTTTAAAAGTTGAATAAGCATTTTGGTGATTTGCATTTATGTATAGATAGTCTGTATGTATGTCTGTACACATACACTAGCACGCGTGTGTGTCTAATCAAAGTACTTGAAAAGCTTTATTGTGTCTTAATACATCTTGCATATCATCAGTGGAAGTTTTCACTGTGTTCGTAGAAAGGTGTGTGTGTGTCTCTGTGTGTGTGTATGAGAGGGAAAGAAAGAAAGAGCAAGAGAGACAGACAGAGAGAGGGAGAGTGCACCAGGAATTATCTATGCATAAAGAAATTAAAAGAGAATATTTTTCCAGAGCAATTGAAGCCCATCTCCTGAACAATGACGACAGCTCCTCATTTTCGACAACAATAGAGGGCACGTAGGAGTCAGCTCATTAGAATATCTGTGGCTCTTTTCTGTTCTCTCTGCATTAAGCCCCCATAATGTCAGTTGTCACTTATTAATGACAATTAACTAGTAATCAGCAGTGAGACTCTTCGAGGTGGTCCTTGCCTGACAGGTGAAGAAAGAGAACATTGCGTAGTGCCATGCAGTGACATGGAACCTTCAAAGGGAGCACGGCATTTCCATAAATTATTTCAGAAAGAAATTTTCTTTTAGACATTCTCTTTAAAGCATTAGGATCTTTAACCCTAGAAGGACTATGCGGTTGCAGCTGTCCTCCCTCCCCCCTCCCCTTATCACTAGTATTGGATAAAATTGGAAGGCAGCCTGATCTGTCATGTAACCCAATTCCCATCTGGGGCTAGAATAGCTATCAACCCACTCTGCTGAAACTATAAATACCTTCCCTTGATACTCAACCTTAAGTGCTCACTTAAAATGATGCCCAGATATCAATAATGAAGTTGCCAACTGAGAGCAGCTAGGTGGATGGCCAGTAGAGACTGCAGCAAATCTACTATAAAGTCTTTAAAAAAAATTAAATTACTCACAAGCACTCAATTTATGTACTTGTGTAGCTTATGAAATTGCACCACCTTCTTCCCTGTTTCTGATGGCTTTTTCACACACTTGTTATATCTTGTCTTAAATGAAGTGGCAGCTACTGCTGGAATGTGTTTTTACAGCAACTAGCATACTAAGAGCCTTGGACTCTGATTGCTATTACAATACAAAGTTGATATAGTTATTTCTGTTAGAAGGACTGAAGTGGGAGAAAAAAAACAACCACCAGCATCAAAACATTTTTTTCCCCTCACAAAGATCTTCTCTCTGCCCTTCTCCCCATCTTATGCAACACCAAGTAGAGAGCCCTCACCATCACACTTCACTCAAACTCTTTGCTCAGGCTTCCCTCCTTATCTAGTCTCCTTCTCCCTGACCCTCCAGCTTTTGAACAGACAATCCCATGAAGTCTTTACATTGAATATTTCATTTGTCCACCACAAAACTTTGTTTCTTCTGTGAGACAAATTCAGTTTCAGTCCATGTTTTTTTGCAAGAGGTCAGAAAGGTTCCCAAATATCACTCAGGTATGCTTATATCTCCCAGCTCAGAGCCCCTTTGAGCTTTTCCTTACTAGGTCCCCTTTTGTTTCCTAACAGGCCTTCCAGTCTTTCCCTTTTCACCCCTCTCAGTCCTAGCTTTTAAAATTCTTGACATCTGCTCTTGCTAATAGCAATTATTCCCCTACATTTCTTTTTCCCATCTTGTCCTTCTTTTCACAGTGGATCTCAAAACTCCAATTCCTTTTTTGTGCTGCTTATACTCATCTGATGGCTGCAGATCATTAGACTCCATTCCTAGTCATTCCCCAGTCCTATTTCTTCTTTGCACTTTTCCAGACTTCCAGTTGTCAAAGCACACTTAAAAAATGTGAAATGTGACACTCACCAGCCCCCAAAACTTGAGCAGAGGATCCCCATGCAATGTTAAGTCTAGACCTGCTGCCTTTTTTAGAGTAAAGCTATCTAATTTTTCACATTATCCCGCCACAGAAAAGTAGTGATGAGAAATAACAGACAGTTAATGCTAAATGCTACAAACTTTTGTACTACAGCACTTTAGAGACAGCTAACAATACAACTATCACTTGAACATAAAGACACACAGTGCTATACAGTGCATCCTTGAACCACACTTTAGCATCATGCTGCACAACTGAAAACTGCTACATATAATTATTAATACAGAAAGCAAACTGCAAACATACTGAGTGCATTTGACCTTGGACTACCAAGTAATATACTAATTGTGGGCAGTGTCTGAGCCTGCAGTGTTTTTTTAGAGACAGCATTTGCACATTAATATACTTAAAGCTTGTTTACTGTGACAATTTTCCAGTTAAACCATTATAGTTACACTGTTAGCATTAAACAGTTTCTCTGCCACAGCAGCCCTGGACATTTTTTTCTTATTAGAGAACTAAAGTGTCTTTTTCCAGTTTGTCTTAAATTGCTTCCAAACTATTTTGGTCTAAATTGTAAAAAAAGTTCAGGATGAAAATGCATAGGGAGTGACTTATACAAGTCAGAAAAGCCATTAATCATTCTCACATCCTACCTACAATGGGTCTAGCTTCATCTGGAACATGGGGTGACCAGAAGATCTACTACACACTTTTTCACCTTCATAAGTACTAAATAATGTGATGTCAAAGATCCTGAAGCCAAAGGGCAGCATTTTCAAGAGCCACTTCTCGTATTGACATACATAATGGGTTAAGCTGGTCATCTAAAAACATAAAACTTTGTACTGCTTTACCAAGATCAAAATCCTCTGCTATCCTGCTCCTCTACACCTCAGTTCACCCTCAAACTCCTTGCAGAGCAATAGTGACTTGTAGAGCCACTCTGCCAATTCTCCTTGCTATGCTGGAGGCTAGGGGGAGAGCATGGGGAAGATGATGTTCTTGACACTGAGCCTGTAGCAGTGCTTCCATGACAACAAATAAGATGTTATAAATTGGAACTGTGCAGTGATAAACTAAGCCTAACCAGGACTTGAAGATGATGGTTAGTTTTTACCGAACACTGCTTCTCAGAAATGTGCAGGTTAAACCACAATACACTGTGCAGTACCTGGGGGAAAGAGGAAGGTAAGACTAGCAGAAATCTTTTTCCCTAGCTGGATTTCACTGCCAGACCATCTTGAGAATTTTACAGCAATGGTTTCCACTAGCCAAAGAATAGGGCAAATGGCACCTAATCCAATATGTCTGTCTGTCTGCACCTGAAGACAATGTCCATTTCCAAGATACAGCATCCTATCCTGCCATTCAAAAATACACAACTTTGTAATTTTAAGTTATGCAGCAGGACCAATATTTTATCTCAGTACTATTCAGTCTTGGGTATCCAAACCCCATCGAAAAGAAAATCGAGGGGATTCTGAGCATGGCGATACACACAGAAACTCAAGTGCCAGCTGGCACGTCAATACATTTTGCCAAACTGATTTAGCACCTACCTATCCACTAGTGAACTTACTTGAAAGAAACTGCTTGCTCTTAGCTATTGAATCTTCCATGCCAGTTCATATTGGGCTGAACTCAACTACTCCTTCTGATGTTTAGCTTTCTGGGGAGTAAGGAACTGTGATTGAGAGTGTGCTCTAGTGACTAAGCCTCTATCTGCTGGTCATGAGCTTTGAGCACTGTTTCTTACTACATGACTTTTAGCATGCTGCTTTCCAGATTCCACCATCATGTATGTCTTTTGGGTAGGAACTACAGGTACCATTCCACTTAAGTGGTTGATGACAAGCTCTAATACCAATTTGTACACACTCTGAAAGAAGTGTATACCAGGAGAGATGACTTCCATTTGCATGACCCTGACTGTTGGCCCACATTTGCCTAATGTGTCCCACCAGTCCTTAAGATTTCATAATGCATGCCCTTGTGAGCAAATGAATCAGCTCTGGAGTCCTACAAGAGCAGATGGGTTGCAGGCAACCAGATTCAAACCTTCCTTCTTCCAGTGACGATGTAGCATTTAACCACTGGTGTCCTACATCTGACAAGCCTGGTTAGGAACCTGTCAGGCTTTAACTTGCATTTTCAGACAATGCTGACACAACCAGTCTGAACAGAAATAGAGTACACTCACTGTATTAAATTTGCTCAAATTTATGCTCTACTGATGGTCAACACATTGTGCCACAAACAACCTAGTTAGAGAAATGCTCCTTTAAAAAGAACTAATAATTTTAACAATTATCTTCCCCTGCATTTCTTATACTAAGAAGTTTACCCAGAAGTAAAAACTATAAAAATCCTGACAACCTAGCTATAACTAATGAAATTTAAACTTCATATTTTTCACAAGGAAGGGGAAAAAAAACCCCAACTACAGTAGTTAGGTTAAAAAGTTACTAGATGCATTTTGACCATGCTGCCCCTGATTCGGCAGGTGTTTAAAAATAAGGCATCTTCACAACAGAGTAACTGGAGCTACTCATTCTCAGTGGGAAGGCCTACAGCTTTTGTAATCACTGTGTATTCTAATACTGGTTGCCTGAAAATAATTAGGTGCATTAGCCGTGTATCAGTGTTTGCGGTTCTGATCTGTAGGTGCTTAACAATTCTAAAATCAGTTTTGCTATATCACGAGTCAAAAAACAGAGTTAATGGAGATGCTGGATAAAGAAACACATTACATAAATTATAATAACCTCACGTAATCTGCATCATCTAAATAGACTTTTGAAATGTTCTCCTCTTTTACAACACAGCCAGTTTTGGTTATTGATATTTTCACTTAGCTATGGTATCCCCTTTTACTTGGAACAGCATCTTTCATTTCAAAATGTGGTCACTCCACCTACCTGTAGGATGAAGCCGACTACACACAGTGATGAAGAGAAAATATACAAAGTCACACGAGACATTAAGAGAAGAAACTCAACACAGAGAGTGAGGAAAACAAAAATTTGAAAGAATCATATTGTCTAGATTAGTATCTGGCTAGTAAATATAGATTAGCATTCTGTTCTCATCCATGGACAGAAAAGGACCCTGCTTTTAAGTTTCTGTGAACAGATGGTGAAATCCCACTTCCTGCTACTTTCATGCTGGGAGAGTAACTCGATCCTGCATCAGTCAGGAGACCAACACCTACAGAGCTGCAAGAATGCACTACATGGAAACGGGTTTCTCCTTGGAGGTCTCTGAACCAGGACCTCTGCCATATTATTTAAAGAATATCGCACACTTAATTTTGAGATGGCTTTCGAAATTGCAAGGAGAAGCTGATGCAACTGTGCCTTGATTAGTCAAACTCAAGAAAATATGTATATCTTTATGCCTTTTTTACTTAATTGCAATTGCATTTTAGTGTCCTCCATGATACGGACAGATTATATTCCGTGTCATTATTACCAGTGTAACCATCCAGAGAGAGCCATAACAAAGTTATGTTGTAGAAGGTATTAGTAAATAACCCACTAGATACTATAAAAAAAGAAAAAAGGTAATTTCATTCAGGACTAATGCCATCAGTACACAGATCTCCCCAATTTGCAATGGTTTGCATCAGCAATACAGCAATACAGAAAAGTGCACCAAAGCAGAAATCAAACCTGCAAAACTAGGCAAACCAAGATCTTCTGTTCAGAGAACAGATACAGGCAAACATGAACACCAGCAATATAATACTGAAAAAAAGGAACATTATACACCTCTCAAAAGAATCAAACACAATAGATTTTGCATACATCACAAAACAGGTATACAGGCTTACAGAGACTACTACGGGTTTTAAAGCTGTTATATTTCTTTCCTCCAAGACCACTCCTGAAAGGCTATGTGGTCTCTTCCATTCAGTGGCTTTAGAAGCTACTCATGGAATAACAAAAATTTACTTCTGTGGCTGTCTTATTGAAGTAAAGAATAAATAAACCTGAAAAACCAATTTTGGAAGAAAGAATAACTTTTAAACTGTCAATTTATTTTTTTAAAATAAAGGAAATTTTTTGGAAATAAAATATTCAAACAGGAATGAAAAAAAATTCACAGAACAAAGATCATACTGTCACTATGCCTCATTTTGTTAAGCAGGTAAAACCTCAGAGCCCTCCAATTTTCATCTACTTCTTATTTCAGTTGTAGAAAGTGTTACATCAGCATAGTCTCCAGGTAAAGCTGCTGGTTTACTTGAAATGGACTTTCTTCAGACACTGGCACAGATGATGAGTGATTGTCCAATTCTGAAGCTATCAGAACTGAACGGATTTAGCAATGTCATAAACACCTCTCGAGGGAGTCACCTGGTGTTGAGAACTCACTTTACATGCCGTGTTTCAAAATCAGTTTTAATGGATTTACATTAGAATCAAACCCACTTTAGAGCTATTATTTTTTCCTTTCAACCTTTTCACCCACTACTGCAAGGAACTACAGCTTATTTTATAATCACATGTTTGCAGGCCTGTGGTAAAATAAACAAAACTTCAAAGGGTTATTATTTAAAGACTCTGTATTACGGCCATAGACCTGACTGTTTTTCTTCCTCACCACCCCTTGGGCCCAAAGCACATAATCATCCAGTAATTGAACTGAAACGTCTAAATGGCTAGATCCCCTGAAGGACATAGGTAGTTAGCAGTGAAGAAAATAAGAGACACTTTAAAAAACCCTCATGGCACATTCCTGCACTACTTAGAAACACAGTGTAAATGTAACTGACCTGGACCTGACAGGATTTTGCAGAGAACATAACAGACCACAGATATTTCTGGGGTTACAACTAAAGTAAAGATTAAACGTTGAATTGTGCTGTATTCGGAAGCAAAGATGTTACATTTAAATTACTTTCAGAAGAATTGAGAACAAGGAACAGAAATACGTATATGTACACAGAAGTATATATAACACAAGAATATCACTAATACCATGTGAAAGCAAACCCCTCTAGGTCCTCGTATTTAATAGCCCCTCCAAAAAGTGTAATGGATAGCAGATCCCAGGCTTTCATACACTGTAACTGTCAAAGCGCTCAAGAGATAGAGAAGTGAAGGCTCTGACAGCTCTCTTTTACATTCTAAATGACATCTGCATTCAACAGAACAGAAATAAAGATTAAGGAAAACACCTGATACGATAGCACTCAGCTTACCTCAAAATGCAATATTTAAAAAGTACAGAGAAACACAGGTCTGCTTTCTTGTACTGTAAGTAAAAACTGGTGTCAAAGCCTCAGAGGTCTTCACCGCTGCCAGAAAGGCAAGCACCACAGCATTCAACAGACTGCAGGGGCAGAAGCCACAGCCTCTGACTATGTAACTGTTGGAATTAAAAGGTGTTTTTCTGGAGAAGGAAGGGAGGATATGGTCTTTGAATGCACACAGAAAATGGCTATGGGTACAATCATACAGCATAGGGAAATTAACTTGACCAAAACCTTTGCAGTCCTCCTTTTACCTCAGAAAGGAGCATAATGCCCCTCACTAGTTGACAGTGCCCCACTGGTTCTGCACCTTTCGCAGCGCATACCTACTGCAAATCTTTTAAAGAGGTTATCAGTATTATGGCTTCAAACAAAACATGTCAGCATACAGATCATGAGAGATGATTTTGAATAGATTTCTGCTAGTTGATTATATAAACGATGCCTCTTATAGCTGGAATAACACCTCAAAGGCAATATAATGACGACATGACAATGTATGTAAATCAAGAACTGCATGTGGGTTTATTTTACACTTGAGAAAACAGTGGATTTAATTGTGTGAACCAAAATGTACTGTACAATATTAATGATAAAACATCAAAATGTATAATTCATAGTGCATTGCTTGCTTTATTTTTATTTTTTTTTTTTTTTTGTCAGATAGTTCCTTTAAGTACATGCATCTGGAAAGATGCAGGTGCCAGTAAAATTCCTCTATTTATATCAAGCTGCAGGAACTAAATTTTATTCAAAAAGTGTGGTTTTACATTATATACACAGAAATTGAATATAAAATGACAATATAAAAAGTTAAAAGAGAAAGCATACAGCCAGAAGGTACAAAGAAAGTTGAACAGTTTAAAATGGTACGATATGTAACATATATTTTTTTAAGCTGATGCTGGCAATTTACAAGGAACAGAATCCAACATTTGCCCCATTTTTTTGTTTTCATTTACCAATGCAGCACACTATAGAAAGGTCAGCTTGTACCAAAGCTTAACATTTGTAAATAACTATAAACTGCAGTATTTTACAGAAAAAAGGAAAAAAAATGAGAGGAAAGAGCATTTTTACATTTGTTTTAAATAACAGCTTGCATACATTTTTAATTATTTTTTTTTGCCAAAAAGTGGCAATTCTCAGCATCCAGAGGGTTTGGGCATAGTGGCAACTCGGTTTGCTTTTTTTTAATTATTATTTAACTTATATAGTTGTGGCTTCCTAACCCCTTGAGTACTACACAGCTCTCCTTCTTCCAAGGACTGCATGCACAATATCTTCACAAACCAGTTCTGCATTAAAAAAAAAAAAGCTCATTCATTTTAAAAAAAAGTCCTGCTTCCGACACAGCTTTTATTTGAATGAAATGCCTTTAAGCCTTTTGTTTTGTTTTGTTTTCCTTATTTACTTATTTAGTCACTGCGAAAGGCACAGAAATGCTATTACAGTTCTCAGAGGGTTAAAACTTGACACTACCAGGTTCTATGACCTTTATTGTCATGGCAACTTTGTAATTTTAGGATGTCTCTTTATCATTGTTCTTTGTGTCTTTCTTTACGGCTAAATTAATGTCTCTCAATAGTGTCTCCCACTATATTCTACAAAACATAGCTTAACATCAAGGACAGATGTTGAAAATAAAGGTCAGACTTTGACTCACAAAAATAAAAACAGAAACAAAAAAATAACCATGCACAGACAAAGAGCATATAAATATAACTACAAAATAAGTGTAAGAAAAACCAAGGTCCAGATAGGCAGTTCAGCAACAAAAGCAAGACTGATTTCAGAGGCTCAGGTCAGGCCTAGTGCAGTACTATGAAGAAGTTTAGTGCAATGTTCCTGTGGTCACTTGCATACCTGGCTGCTTACCTGGACGCTATTGTTTTTCTAACTCAGTTACATAGATCAGATGGTCCTCTGGGGACTTGCCGTGTGTTTTACTAAGGTGCAGTTTGACTGCATGCTTGCTTGCAAAAGTTCGGTTACAGAGCTTACACTGGAATGTGGAGCCTAAGTCCTCCTCGGCAATTCCAAGTGAGCCCAAAGTCTTGTTTGAGAGGACTTTTGAAACATTCTGCTGTTCTTGAATCTGATTAAGTGGCAACTTTGACAGATCCTTCAAACTAAACCCTAGGTGTGTCTCTAAGTGGCTTATGTATGTAGAAGCAGTCCTGAACTGAGAGGCACAATCATTGCAAAAGAAAACAGGATGTCCTGTGTCCAAGTTCTTTAAAAACTTAGTTCCACCTGTCCTCCTTAACTGATACTTCACATTGGCCAACCAGTGGCTAATTGTGGTCATGGAAAGACCAGTAAACTTAGAGATGTGTACCCGCTCTTGTGGACCTAGGTCCGACATAATGTATTTGCCTTCTGGAGTCTCCCTCAAGCTGGAAGCAAACTGGGCTTGAAGGATCAGAAGATGCTGAGGGTTCCAGTTGGACTGCCTGCCCTTCCTCTTGTGTACTGGTGACAGTTCATCCAGAGCTTCCTCAAAACTGCTCCCATCAGCATCAGACTTCTCTGATACGGTAGAAGGAGTTGAAGACTTAGGTGTCAAACGCCCTGTGAGGTTCTTCACCATATCAGAAATATCCAGCAGGGCACTCTCCCTTAGTGGGGACGAGGCAGAGTCAGCTACACTAGAAACAAGAGGCTTGTTTTTAGACTTAGTTAAATCAATAGGTTGATCACTGTTCTCATAGTAATACCGGTCAATAGCATCAGCCTGCTTGACTGGTGTGGTTGGATAAATGGGTTTGTCCAACATGCTGTTGCTAATTTTGTACAGCATGGCCAATGGGTCCAGAGAGGGACTTACTGGCTTAGAAATTTTGCCTAAGTGGGTATTCATAATGGACTGTAAAGCGCTCAATGGATTAATGAAGGATGGCTCAGGTGAATGATCTGTGATAATTCCTAAATTGTTACAGCCATTTGCAACCTTTGTTTTAAGTGGCTCTGTACCATTTGGTGTATGTGCTTCTGCTGGACTATCCTTTTTGACCTTTTGAACTTCTATCTCAGAGCTCTTCTTTGGCTGCTGTTTGTTATTTATTTCTTCTACTTTTGGGAAGTCCTTGTTTTCTTTAGCAGCAGGTGACATGGGTTTGACTGGAGAACTCTTCTCTTTCTCCAAAGGCTTTTCTTCCTTCTTCACGTTGATTTTACCTGTAACTTTCTCCACTAGTTCTTCCATTGCAGATACATTGCTCTTGTGAGGTGGGGGTGTGAGATTGCCAGGGGAATGGATGAGTGCATTGTGTTCTGATGACAGTGATTTTACACTGCTTGCGTAAGACGGCTGCATTTGAACACTCTGCACCGCGGGCTGAAGGGGTTTGACTGTTCCCGGGAGCTGGTAAGCTGCATGAATGCTGGGATATCCTCCCCAGGAAGGGGCTCCATTCTGAGCTTTGCTGATAGCTGTCGTCACTGTGTTCTCCAGAGATTTCAATATGTCTATTCCGCCTTTAGGACTGTCATCTAGGTCCTCCTCTCTGAGGTACTGGTACAAAGTTGTTGGCTCAAATTTGTCCGTAGAGTCCTCATTCTCTTCTTTAATCTTTTTCTCTGTTTCAGTGACCACCACCTTTTCCTTCTCTAGGTCTTTCTTTTCCTCTGAGTTTGTGGAGCCTGCTGGGGAATCAGGCTGCTTTTTAATGTTGGAGGCTGGTAGCCTTGTGTGGGTGGTGGGTGGAAGAGGTATAGACTGTATCTTCTCCTCTACCACAGGGTCCAACACTAGCTGTTTGCCTTTTTTGGAAGCAGAATTGGTCACCTTCAAAAAATGACCAGTGACCATCATGTGAGCAGTGAGCTGCTGCAAAGTGTCATGAGAACTGCCACATTCCATGCATTTCAATATTTGGGCTTTGCGTGCCTCAAACTGCCAGGTGTAGCTAGCACCATTTTGATAGCCATAGCGATTGTTAGGAGTCACGTAGGGGTTGGCAGTTTTCTGATCCTTTGCAGACTCACCCAGTGAAGCTTCTGCAGTGATCCCCGTTGGCTCAGGTGAACAAGGTGAAGCTAAGTCCTGAAGTGCTCGCTTTTTGGTAGAAGGGACCAATTTAGTGATGGCTGGTACAGGCTCCTTCAGAGGCACTTTCTGGTAATGCTTTGTTTTTATCATATGAACACTGAGGTCTTGCAAAGACTCAAATGAATGTCCACAGTACATGCACTTCAGCACTTTTTGGGCATCCTCTTTGCCTTCCATTTCCATAAGTGATCTTTTTCTAGGCTTTGACCACCGTTTGGTCTTATCAGCTTCTTTATCTCTGTTGTCATCACGGTAATGTCCAGTTTCATTCATGTGCACTGTTAGTTCCACCAGTGTGTCGTAGGCTGCACTGCAGTCTTTGCATCGGAACTTGCTAGCACCGGTGAACACAGACCCATAAAGTTTATTGTTTTGCCGGTAAAGCTGTACTGTGCTGAAAAGACTCGGCTCTGGGAGAAGTCCATACGATGAGGTCTGCTGCAAAGTTTTAGCTAACGCAGCTTGGTGCCAGTCATAACCCGAGCCACCACTGTTATTATTACTGTTGCTAGTATTACTGGTAGTTGTACTGGTGCTAGTGTTGGTACTGGTAGTACTAGTACTCTGGGAATTGGCATTGGTGTCAGTACTGGTGGTGTTTTCATTCTGGCTGACTCCATTGTTGCTGGTGGTTGGATTGGATTTCTTTAAGTCCAAAGCTAAACTGGACCAGCAAGTCTCTGAAAGCAAATTTGCATACACAGCTTTTATTTGTGCCAAGCTGTCCTGTGGATAGGAAACATTGTCTGTGCACTGAGGATCCTCTTTCTCTTCTTTAGAGGAAGTGCTTTTGAAATGGGCCAGCTGATCGCTGTTTTCGCTAAACGGCGAACCATAGCCTGCATCCTGATTAGTTGCAGTGCTGACTGGGGAGTTCTGGTAGCTTTGAGCCTCTTTGATCTCCGCTTCTTCATTGCACAAATACTCATTCTCCTGGATGTCCAGAGACAGCCCATCATCTTCCACACTGTCTTCATCTATTTCTGCTGCTTTCAATTCTTCTTCAGGAACGTATGCTAAAATACAGGAAGGGAGATGAGGGGTGGGGGGGAAACAAGACAAAGTTATCGAACATGCACATTTTACATCACTGTCTTCTGTGCTAAAAGCAGTAACCACGAAGACAAATTTCAAGATATATCCAGAAACCAAACTCACCATCACTCACACACTCCTCCTGTAAATCCACATACTCTGTCACGGTTACAGTTTGATATCAGTGATACCAAAGAATAAACTTTGACTTCAGTGGTAAAATATGTGCCCGGACCATCGCAGATACTATGATATCAAAACCAAAATCAAACAAAGAGCCTAATAAACTAGTTTTTATCAACTTAAAAAATGGCCTGGTACTGAGCTGTATTTACTGGACATATGTATGTGTAACATGTTGCAGTTGACCTGCAATCCTCAGACCAAGGCACCCAGAAACACTGACTTGACCAACTCCATGTTGCCAGTTCTGTTTTCTCTTCCAAACTGGCTTTAGCTACAGCTTCAGGGGCCATTTCTGTGTCATTGATACCCGACTCTAATGAAGCTATATGGGGCAAGTGTGTTAGGTCAGCTGTTTCAAGGTCTCCTTCTAGCCACCTCTATTGTCTCCATCTGAGAGCAGGACAAGCTTTCATTTTTGCAAGGTGAAAGGAGAAGCAAAACTGATTGTTTTCTGAAATGGCTAGGATATAGTTTTACTCCTGTTATGATCTGATATAGGTCCTGCATTTACCATTTTGAGAAAAACCAATCAGAAACTAAATGTTAGAGATTAATTTTTGAAAGCAACAAACAAAAACTTTGAGACCTCCATCGCAGTTTGATTACTACCTTACGGAAATTAGAAAACTTTGCTATTGCATTGCTACCTGTGAAACTATATGATCTCACCAAACTATGTGTTTATCTATATCAAACTATTTGTTAAACTAGTAAATGTGATATTCGTGAGCAGATGGCCATTACATCAAAACACATTTACTCCAAGGGCCCAATTCACAGAAGTGGCTTACATGTACCTAAGTGATAAATGTACATTTTCATTGCAAAGCAGAAAACATAGTCGTACACATTTCCCTCCAGTTTTGTAAAAGAAGCTTAAAAAAAAAATCACAATGCTAATGGAATGTAGATCATTTGTAAGAATGTCAAGGTAGAAAACACGGATCGTGAACAATTTTCAGTAATTGAATAAAAAAGTGCTGCTTTGTCAGGTGAACTCTGCAGCAAATGGTGCTGAAATGTGTCCTATGTCCTTCCACTGTACAATACTGAAAGAAAGCCAGAAAAGAGGTACTTCTGTTCCTATGTGATATGAAAAAAATATGTATTATCATGTTAACAAAACTGAGGTCTTCTTCAATTGAGGGGAGCATAAGTACAAGTTGAGCTTCCTTTTGTACTCAGTTGCTAAAATATTCTGAAAAGTCTTTTCAGAAAAATAAAAAGAATCTTCTTTCAATATAATATGAACACTCTTTGAAACATCTCTTTTTTTTTTTTTTTTTAGAAAAGTAACAATATTATGGTCAGTACTGCATTATGTATTCACCTTTGTAATTCAGCCTTAATGCAGCTGCTAACTACTTCAGCTTGATCTTTCAGGATGAAGTAGAAAAATAGTCCATCACTAGATGGAGGTCATCAGTGGGGTTATGCTGAACCTTAAGATGCCCATTGCATGTTCGACTGTCCTCCTAGTATCAATTTTTTTCAGAAGATAATTTGATCTTTTAGTTTTTAAAAAAGTGCTAAGCAGGATCAAATTCCTTACAGATACATCAGCCTCACATGCTTTTTAATATTTTTAAAAGGACAGGTGAGTACCAAGCACAATAAAAGTCAACACAGAAATAAGCCTGAAATAATCCCAGAAAGGTGCCAGAAAAGCATTATAAAACAACAAAAAAAATCTCCAACAGGCGTTTAGTTCATAAAATGAAGAATAAAATACAGAAATAGTAAAAGAATTAAGAAAGCAGTCAGCTTCCCTGTCTCACAGTGATGCTGCTGTTGAAACACTCTGCAAATATTTGAGCATGGTAGTACCTCTGCAGTCTTGAATTCTAGGTATGCAAGTAGAATTCACTCCCACAGCTACAGTCTAGGATGCCTTCGCTCTCTAATGGCAAAATACATTCTGAAGTTTCAGATAAGTAAAGAACAGTTAAAGAGGAGTATGTTTTCTGATTCTGAAATTACTTTGAAAGAGAAAAAACCCTCTGAGTCCTAAAATGCATAACAACAGCCGGTTATCATATGGTATTTTCATAAAAGAAAAAAAAACCCACGACAAAAAAAAAACCCCCACAAACAAAACCCAAAACCAAACTCAAGATAATAATGATCAGCAGAGTCACCAAGAACAAGCTAAAAACTGAGGAAACATACATTTTATGAACAGCTATCCTCTCACTAACCTCAGTGCAACTATGCCAATTTTCTCCAGTTTTCATATCCCAATATTTTTAATAACTAGACATCAAAAACTGTTGTAAGATGCTGGATGTTGCTATAGCAAATACAGTATTTTGCAAGAATCCATGTGAATTATTTGCTTACATCTTTTTACTTAATTCTAAGTTGTATACATATATATTTTTATAATTACTATATATAACTATTTCCATATTCCCTAAGTAGAAATTCTACATGATCTGCCGCTATATCTTTTGTTTTCCTTTATTTATTTATGATGGTGTGTTTATTCTTGTATTTTTGCATATTACCATAAAAAATACAAAGAGCTAACCACACAAGAAACATTAAAACTACATGTAAGGTCAACATTAAAATGTCAAAGAAAAGAAACTGAGTGTTTCATTTCATCCATCTTTTATTTAGTTTTCCTGCTCTTATGTTTTGCTGAGACTACTACACAATTGAGTTCAGTCCCTTACCAACATATACTGCAGTATAAGAGTTAAGAATGTACGACTGGACAGAACTATGATTTTCTATAATTTCAGAATTTAAGCCAGTTTCTAAAAAACTCTGAATTTGCATGATATTTGTACAGTCATCTGAAATAGCACAAAGAAATAATGCTTCTTAACAAAAAGAGAGCAATTTATCTGTAATGTTTAATTTCTATCACTGCAATCAAAAAGGCTTTATTTAACTCCTTTAGTTATCGTAGGATACAGACAATACCTGTTCATTCAAGACTACTAATGCTTATGAGATGAATAGCAGAACACTCAGCATATGGTATTTTGCAAGGTCAGTGCAATTCTCGAAATGAAAACGTTTCTGTAAGAGCTAACACAGAAGCAAACAAAATGAAGAATATTAATTTCTAAAAATATGAATGTTTCACTAAAATTCTCATAGAAATTTGACAAGTAAAATTCAGAATTTTAAACATAGCAAAAATATTCCTATTATAATTATTTTCAATGACAAATAATATTATTCTACCTTAAATAAAAGCATGAGATGTTCATATTCTCCCTCCTAATTATAAGAGGTAGATCAACAGACAGATTTCAGACAGCATATATTTCTGTTGACTGTGCAACTCTCAGCAATCTTCTCTGGATATTCCTGCATCTGTAAAGATATTGCTGGTTTACACATGTCCCAAAACTGTACAAAAATATCAAAAGCAGATAGAAGTATCTCAATAAAACCTATATCCAAAGCAAAAGAAATTACAGAACACAGCATCAGCTTTTCTCTTCCTTCTTGTTTGTGCATGGACAGACTGACACAAATGCAAGAAAGGGGAAAAAGCGTCAAATTCCAGACACCTAAAAATTAGGGAGAGTAGAATATTTTTTTTCTTATTGTTAAGACTTGCTATTATTTTTTTTGTGTATAAAATGTGCCTTCTGGATGCCAATGCTTCCCCATAGATACACTGTCATCTTTGAGCAATGTTAAAAGCTGTGCATTCTAATCTAAGTGGACATGAGATGCTATATTTTGTACATGTGAGTAGCACAGCACATTGTGTTTGCTTCAGTGAGAATATTTACACTATAAATACACATCCATTGTTTGAAAAAGCAGATAGAGATCTGAAATGTAAGAATGTGGTTAAAAATATAAATATTCTCATATAAAGCCTTTTTGCAAGTGCAGAACGTGCTTTCGAAGAAATCTATCTCTACAGAGGTATTCTTTTCTATTCAAAAAGGGATTCAGCATTGAACCAAAGGACCAAAAGTAATAACTGTATTTGGTTTTAACAGTCTATAAAATTAAATGCAGTAAGCTCTTCAAGACCCAGTTTTGAATCCTCCAAATAAATAAATTCATTCAGAAGAAACATCTACGTATTGAAGGCCACAGTTCAGTAAAGGAATTGAATGCTGAAATAATTTTCACTAAAATATATATTTCATCGTTTCAGCAAGTAGGGATAGGTTTAGGTCTAAAATTCTTCACTAAATCAGAGCCTACTCTGAGTTTA
>VXBA01002403.1:866233-878733 GCA_013399895.1 Serilophus lunatus | reverse complement strand
TTTGCTTCCTTTTTTTACAATAGCAACTGTTTTGCTTTGCAAAGTGAAGGAATTTTAGAAAGCCATCACATCATGAAATAACCTCCTGAACATCTCTTGTCTGAGAAATGTCTCAATTCTGTCATGACACGTTGACTACTACATCTTGTTTTGCACAATGCCAAGCAAACAAAGCATGCTTATCTGTACTGAAGTCGTTGGTCAGTAGTATCTAAGCTGTCTTTTGGAGACGTATTTTTTTCTTCTTCTTCCCTTTTTTTACTTCAGGGCAACTTGCAAAGAAACTATCTATCTCCATATTTTTAATGAGCCTCCAATTAGCCAAGTGCCTGGATGCTCTATTCCAGTTGGGGTTTTTTTCACAAGATATTATGCTGATCTGCACATGTAAAGCAGAGTGGTGATCCCTCATCTTGTCAGTACCCTGCCTGGGAACAACTGCAGACCCGAGACGCAGGCTCCACAAGATCACATGTATATTTAGAGCCATTCACTGCTCTCAGCAAATGACCTGTGAAGACTTGAACGCCAGAATTATGTACTTCCATTAGAATTTAGAAACACTCCTAGGTCTTGTGCTTTATTTTTACGAAGCACAGTTGCAGCAGGGAGAATAACATCTACAAAAATTTAAAGTGAGAGCAACCAAACACCACTTGAACTCACAGCAGTCACAAAAGCAGCAGCAACCAGATTTTCAGAAACTGGGACCTTAGAAGAAAGAACAGGCAGTGCACCAAAGCAGAAAGCGGCACAAGTGAGCTCCACAAGTGAGCTTCAGCTCCATTGCTGAAGGAGCATGGTCCGGCAGGAACAGGGCGCACGAAGGCAGCAAGTCCCACCACGCTCTAGTCAGGTATACCCATCACATGGCTCATGCCTTTTAAGCTGGTGAAACTGCTCCTGTCCCTGAAGTTGTGCAAGCATCTTACTGCAAAGTGCTTAGGCACACTGACAATAATGAAATTTAAGTGCATGCCTAAGTGCCCTGCAAAATATACACACGAGCAGAGGAATCTTATTTAAGGTTAAAAGCACAGCTGAGTTCTTTAATGAACAGAGCAGTGCTTAGAGGCTTCTTGCAGGATTGAGATCTTAAAGTTAAATTCTGCCAGCATTTACACTCAGCAATGAAAGTCAAATTCTGCCCTCTATTATAAGCAGACAACCCCTTTAGATTGTATTTGAAATCAATGGGATTGCTTGGGTGTAAAACGAGAGCAGTCCCTTAGTGCCACAGAAAACCAAGCAACAAAGCAATTTTACAATGTTAAATTCAGCAAATAAATTTTTGTATTATTGTTTTCGCTATTGTTACATTATTATTTATCTTTGATATGAAATTATGTAGGTAGAAAACCAGGACATAGTATTTTAAAGAAAATTGTCTTGAGCTCCAAAATTTATTTAAGGCAGTAGTTTCTAGACACACATGGCAATCACATTTTATCTTCAAACCAATTCAAGGTGCATTACTCTGTTACGGTAATATTCAGGAGCTTTCTTAAAAATTAGTACTTTTAAATAAAACCATTCATATCAGTAGAGTCAGAGGCTGGAGAGTTTCTAACACTGGTTAAGTGAAGAATATTGATTCATCCTACAGACCTTGCTGAGATAAAACTTCCACTTACATAAAGGCAGATCTTGCCTGGGTAAGATTTCCAACTGAAAATAATGCTCATGTAACTCCTCCACCAAACCTCACAACACTGTAACATACCACAGGTTACCAATGCAAACCCAGATGAGCAACTCAAGTGTCCAAAACCTTTGGCCTATGGATGGTAAAGGAGATCCAGCTTTGGGAGATCCTTGTCCCACTCTATGTTTCCAGCATTGCTAAATAAGCCCTTAAGTAAAGTTATGGGATTCCTTCTGCTTGTCACATAGCTTCACTTTCACAGAATATATTAGTCACAACAAAGGCTGGGGGTTTTGTTTTTTCGGTTGGCTGGGGTTCTTTTACAATAAGACAGATTTCCCATCTATTTCTATGGGGGGGGGAAAAAAAAAAGGATACTTGCTTGTTTGTATAAACTCTAGCTCAAGCAGCAGAACCACGGAGAACCTTTCATGCAGAGGACTGCCTACAGGATTTCCAACTTCACAAGGGTAAAGGAAAGATAAGGCAGTGGGTTTCAATGCCTAACTTTATGAGGAAAAGGTGAGGATATGCCACTTGGACTACATGTTTGTGGTTTTTCCTGCCGTTTCCTCATTTACTGGATATATATCATAGCCACTGTGGTTTACCCTCAATGTAACCTCTTCTGTGATGAAAGAAACATCAATCACTCACTATGGTGGGTTTTAGCAATGTAAGTTCATGACACCATAAAATTTGGGAAGTAGGGGGACAGTGTGCACTGATAAAATGCCAGTGTCGCTTGCTTAAATTAAGAAACACATTCAGATCTGGTTTAAACTCAAATTAAGAAAGCCATTTGTTAAAATGGTTATTTTTCAAACCAAAATTATTGCCAGCACTACCATATCACATGATCAACCAGAAGATAGGTCCATTGTAGCAAATCCAGGAAACATACTTGCATTGCTTCTTATAGTCAAAAGAATTCCTTTAAAAAAACACCAAAAGAAACTAAGTAACAAACAAAAAAATCCACGCCTGACAAAAAAAATAAATGCAAGAAATAATTTAACTTACATTATACCAGGAAGATGGATGAATGACAATGAAAAAAAATAATTAAAATCATTAAAATAGACCACATTCAGACTTTTAGATTACTCAAAATTATTAGGCTAACAGCTAAAATCCAGAGCTTGAAAAAGGTTAAAATTTTATTATTTTTGTCTATCAAGGAATAAAGGAACCTTCTTGTTACAAGCTATAACAATTTAAGGTGAGGAGAAAAAATAAAAGCCAAAAGCCAACGGCCCAAAATCCTAATCTTTAACAGTTCTTTGAAATACGACCTCCTACGTCATTTAATTTTTGAAAACCCTAAGGTCATGTAACACACTTTCTCTGTCATTTGTAAGTACATTAAGTCAGTGGCCATATGACAGTGAAATTATGATAATGGGCTGCTAAAATGGGTCATGCAGGCACTGCATTTCATGTTAGCTTCAAACAACAGTGAGAATATAGTCCAAATCAAATATGACAGTACAAAAGCACATGGTTTACTTTTCTCAAGGCTTTGCCAGTAACTGGGAAGGAGGATGCAACCACTAAATATAAATGCATTAATAGAGTTTCCCACCTATGAACTGTCTCCCCATCCATGATGCACTAAAAGAAAACTACCACGACAAAAAAATCAAACTTTTTAATAAAGGACTGGTTTGTTTCCTGCAAGCTTTTCCTTTGCATAATACAAAGGTACCCCAGAAAAAGCCCACATTCTTAAAATGCAAACAGTTTCATATAAGAAGATTGAGGACAACACAAAATAAATCTGGTTTTGTCTCTTTAAAAGTATACAATCATTAGTGTACGGTCTTCGGTCTGTAAATGCAATGCAATGGATACTATTGCCTGAAGCCTATGCTCATCAGCAGATGAGCATGGGTCTTCTTTTGAAGACCCTAGAATTAAAACATAATATGTTTTAATGATGTATGTTAATGTATGATGCATGTTAATAACATTAACAGCTAATTTTGTATATATACAGAAGCAAATAAGCTATTATTATTATTACTACAAAATTATCCTGAAGTGCACACTTCAGGAACAGTTTGTTTCTGTTCCTGCTTGTATTAATCTACAGGATCAGGAATCTGTTTGCAAAATTCAAACAAGCATGGCACGTCAGAGTTTGCTTGTCCTTTCCTTTTTCATACATAGTGTTGCAGTCGGGAGGAAAAGAACTGCAGTGCTGAGACCGTAGAAGATGACCTCCTGAAAACGCAGGCCACCTGCACAAGATCGAAATCTGTGCACCAGTTAAAATCATACAACTGCATTTAACCCATTGAGTTTTTTTACTATATTAATGCTTATTAACTACCTGTAATAAAGGCACAATTTTCTATAAAAAGCCCTCTTCTCTTTCTTTGTCTTTTCTGCACAATTTGAAAACTGTCAGTCTAATAGTTCCTAAGAGAACTCAAAGCAGTAAGGTTGACGAACACAAAAGCACAGAAACACCATCACATGCAAAAGTTATCTGAATAGCATAGATAATTGCTTAGATAATTATTTTGATAGAAGCTCTGCTGAAAGCTCCTATATTTTATCATACATGTGAAGTGTACATGACCCGTCTCCAACATGTGAGCTCTGCGCTGGGTGATAACTGAACTAGTGACTTTTTGCTTTCCCTTTTTGTTCAATACTATAAATAAAACGCAGCTAGCTAAGAGAATGGGCAACCTAGATTGCCAGGCTTATATTTATTTTTAAGCAAATCGTGTCTGTCAGACAGGGGGAGAAATCAAGTTACATAATTTATGTAAGGGGTGTCCATTATGTACACAGTAATGCAGCAGTCTGCAAGAAGACAAGCAAGTAGCAGTGAGAGAAGTTGCTCTTGAGGAAGATCATGTTGCCCAGCTCCAGCCCATGAGCTTCCTGAGCCTTATGCAGCCTGACTGACAATGAGATTTAATGTAGTCTAACTATATAGTAGCCTTGAGCAGAGATGCAATTACAACAGGAAGGCATAGAGAGTTTTAGTGTATTACACTGTATCAGACTGTTGTAAGCATCAGCGGTGTAATCAGTAAATGCTTGCTCTTCCAGGCTCTTCCCTCCACCACCTGAAAATTCAGAACATAAGAACCTTCCACTATTAAGAACTTGAATTAAGGTAATTTTGCTTTCCTCAATACCATAAAAATGGCATAGCTAGATTTGACATGCATATGCAAATCAACATAGAGGAAAAAAAACCAACTGATTTTCTTTCACACTAGATTACTGTATCTGTATAAAATGTTTGATATAAACACCTTGACTAAGGAAAAAACCCAGCTCTGTGGTTTAATTGGCAGAATAGATTTAACAGATGTAGCAGTGCTGGATAAGGTTATTGTCTCATGGCAGATGATAACAAAAATACTGGTTTGAAAAACAGAAATTCACCTTAAGTTGTATTTTAACATACTTCTATAATTTACACAAACAAGACAGGGAGGTATTTTATAATACCTGGAAATATCATATCAATTACAGCTAACTGGTTAATAACATTGAATAACAAATTGACATATTTCTATAAGTGAAGAAAAAAACCTCCATGGCTTTTCAATTTATAAACACTTGAGGTGTCATGAAATGCAGTATGTCACTCAGTGCTTTGACACTCAATCTTTCTTGCCTTAATTAACTCTTTCAAAGATTTCAAAGAGCTTTGAGTACACGAATCTAATGACTAAATAACTGTGCCCACCCTCCAAAAAAATTCAAACCATTTTGTTTCAGTAATATGATAGCCAACCCAAATGTTAACTAAATGTGTGTTTATGTAGAGTTTAGAAGGAGAACTTTTGGCAAGAGTAAATAGAGACTGTTATTTTGACCGTACTTTTCATAAAACACATGTTCATACGGAACTACAAAAGGCATACATACAGACTAAATATATGCAAAAATCTCAAAACCTATCGCATCTATAATCACAAAAGGAATTTTCAAATCATGTATTAACTTCTACAACTCATTCTACACTTCCTTTTTAACTCTCATGATGAGTCTAGATAGATACTACATGCTTTAAAGTAGCACAGAAACATACCCTTATCTAGCACCCACATCTTTAATTTGTCACTTTCATGGCAGACATTTTCAGATAGTCTAGAGGTCCAGAAATTTTATGTTGCCAGCACAAAAGCATCTGAAGTACCTGACCACTTAAGCCCTCGTATTTTAAAATTCACGACAGATGCAAAGTAAATTTTACTAAAGACTATTATATAATCAATAATTTGTTCAAAACATTTTTCTCATGGAAAGTTATGATGTTATTTCAAGCAACTGCTTATTACTATGTTATAAAGCATATTCCTCTGCAATATTCTGTTCAGGATCATGAAACCTTGGCAGCCTTATACATTTCCTCTTGATATACAGCAAGAAGTAACAGAGTTTGGGACAGTAATAAAAAGGATTCATCACTTTAAAACAGTTTAACATCCATTGTGTGCATTAAATGTTGGGGAAATGTTTGCTGGAGTTACTGCAAAAGAGCTGCAAATCTAATTCTTTTCCCCTGTCTGATTGATACAATCAGGAATTCATTTAAAAGGTCCTGTAGTGAGCTGTCATCAAACTGCAGCCCATTTACAGAAGGTTAGCTAATTAATGAACTCTTGATTGAAGATTAATTTGGCAACGCTTTTTAATTTTCGCCTTAAAACCATGACAAACAATGATGTATTTTAATTAGAGCTTCAACTATAGCTGGGTGCTTTATATACATCTCCGATATTGTAAACAGATCACATCTATTCATTGGTAAATAGATAATAATGTTTAACTATCTGGAAATTAACAAAAGACTAACAACGTATCCATATTTTACAGATGCAGAAATAACGTATGTCCATAAAACTAAATGTCTTACTGAAGAATGTAGATTCCACCACTATACATCCAAAATTCCTCCGTTACACATTGCTTTAATAAAAACTACTAAGTGGTAATTAAAAAGAAAAATACAAGCGGGTGTTTTCTGCATGCATACCTACAGATGTAGCAATCCAACTATTCAGTATAAACCAGCTTCTTCTACTATAAAAATTATTCTCCCTTCATGTAAACTGGCATATTTCTGCACAATAATCAGTGATTTACTTGTGAAATTGCTAGAATGAGGAAGTCACACAGAGATCTCAAAGCTCTCAACCAAGGTAAATAAAATGTCATAATATATTTAGCAAATAATAATGGAAAAAATAGAGAAAAGCTCATCAGAAGATGCCAGGAAACAAATAGGAATGCAAAGGAATAAAATTCCTAGCATTTCTTCTCCCAAATAAAGTCACTGTTCATAGCGCTGCAGCCCAAATAATGGCAGCAAATTTAACTGCATTTTCAGAAAAAAAAATCAATTACATTATTTTACAATTTATCATTTTAATTTTCAGTACTGTCTTCTATTTATAAATTTTTGTTTTCTTTTTCAAAAGACATGGCCTTTCATAGCTTTTCTTTTATGTGCCATTACCCTCAAGTCAGTTATTCTAACCACAAAAAGGCTGCAATGAAACACCATTGTCAAGTGAAAGCAGCAGCAAGTTCCTGCATATTGTCCATGTTTTTGTTTGTGTGCTTGCTTTAAGGACAGGAAACAGAATAGTATTTAAGATGCTCAATAATAACCATGCTCACAACTAACACAATCAATAGCTTGTGATTTTTTCAGAAATTATTTTCAACTAACTCATCTTCTAACACTGGAGAGGCAGAGTGCTTTCATTTGTTTGAGATCTGGCCTTTAATTGCTCAGATTAACATTAAAAAGCTATGATGTATACCAAAAATGTCTTGGCTGTAATTTCATGCATTTTATTTCATTTTAAACACTGTTATATATTAATGACAAAATATTTTTTGATAACAGCAAAGATAAACCTGGAAATTAATTCCATCTACGAAGGTCTCACTTCGCCACTGATTATGTAGTCAGAGCTTAGTTAGGCAGCTGAAAGCTTCCTAATCAAACCAGTCATCTTTGCCTGAACATGAAAAACTCACAGCACATATATGTACTTATCCAAGGAAGTATCTTTTTTCAACAGATGAACATGTGAGCCTTTCTGTAGAGAAATAACATACAGAAGGTTGGAGTCAGGCATGAACTGCTGAAAGAGCTTGGGGTTTTCTTTAATTCCATCTTTGTATTTCATTGACTTTACAGCAGTAATGTTTCTCAGAAGTTTATAGACAGTATAATCTAATACCAGAAGAACATCAATTCTCCAGTATTTTTGTAGTGCAGCCATGTCTTAATAAGGAGACAAATCCCAATTCTGAACAGACTTTTAAAAAGGTATAGAGTACTCCTAACGTAATTCTTATTTACTGTGTCCCAGGTAAGTATTACTGTTGTTAGCATTATGGCCAGACATCATTATCCCCTGTGGATGTATGTCATCTGATACATCAGTTTAGTCACTATTATTTTTGCTCATCTAGAACTTCTGTGGAAAGCACATCAATAGCTAACCAAAAAGCAGTACTACAAAAACATGCTGTGATTTTTTTTCTCATATGACTTACTATCTGGAAAGGAGCAGGAGAAACAGCAGAAGCAAATGTTTCTAGAGCTACCAAAATTGACAAGGAAGGAAAATTACCTCTATGATTACTAACACCTGTGCATAAACACATTATATTTTGGCAAAAGTGCATAAAGGAAAACAGATAAAGGTAAAACCTAATTCAACGTTCACTAAAACATGTCCAAACTCATGGGTTCTCCTCATATAAGATGGACACAAGAAAGGAAAGAATTTGGCTCGCTAATTGCACCTTTTTGGTCCAGTTACTGTTCTCCTAACCAGTCTGAAAAAAAAAAAAAAAAAAAGGTACAAGGTTAGAGGAGAAGACATCCAATAACATAATCAGTGCCATGCAAAAATCTGAGAAATAGCTTTCATCGGAGCTGTCTAGACTTGGATGTTTAAACTCATCTGTGTGAAAGGAGAGAGTAGAAAGAGAAAAATCACCTCCTTGTTCCAAAGGAAATGTTAGATTTTTTTATAGTTATTTTGGTTTGAGTTGGTGTGGAGAGCAATAAAGGAAATAAACAGAAAAATTATTTTCATCGCTTGTTAGTTTAGCTTGAAAAGTTAAAATACTGTTTCATTTTAATAGTTCAATTTTGGCATCTATGTACTCCTCAGTGCAGAATACAGTCACTGACAATGTAGGGAAACAAATGTGTGAAGTTACAGGTAAAGGAGAGGGGTGCAACAGGTGTTATAAAACAGTGTTTTTTCCCTGCCGCTGCAGGGGCTCACCAAGTTCTCATCCAGCCCTGCAATGGAATGTTTTTCAGTAACAGGAGTGTTCCCTGGAGTACATGCAGTGTGTCCTCGGTTGGGTCCCCAGCTCCTCAGCCATGGCTGAGTGACTTACTTGGTGCTGTTCAATGCAGTTGAGTAGCACATACATCAGCTATCATAATTAAAAAAAAAATACAAACAAACAAAAAGGCAAAGGCCACAACATATAATATACCTCATCCTTTTACTTGGAAAAGTGTGAGTATGTTTAGATTACAACTTCTGTTGCTGCTCCACAGTGTGCCTTGCAAAACCCTTAGGGCCTGCTTCTACCATGGGATGCGTATCCTCTGCAAAATACTGCCTGCCCTTATTGGCACCAAGAGTAAATCATAGGAGGTACTGAGCAAATCACAGAAGCAGGCCCTTATTCACTATGTCATCCTGCTGTTAAATCTTCGCTAAAATGTGAGGGGAGACCTCAAGGCTTTGCCTTTTGCTGTTTGGTCTTTTCATAAAGATTATCAAGCGTGTGGATGGCAAAACGCAAATCCGTAAGGGTTTATGTTTTCTGATCCAAACATGAATTTATTTAATTAATATGGAAACCCCGTAACTATGTTGGAATACTAAACCAAGACATCATGAAACCACAGAGGACACTCATTTTTCATCAATAAAGATAAGAACATTCCTACTTAGCTGGGAAACAGTAAACAGGCAAGTTACCTGCAAAAATTGTTATAATTCCACACCTGCTGGCAGAAAACACTATACACATACATGATACTAATTTGCAGCTGTAACGGAAAAGAAAATCTAAATTTTATGACTTGGTTTTATTTATCTGAAGAAAAATACAAAATTGAGTCATGGATATTATATTAGTTAACAAATAACAAACAATACCATATCTATTATGTAAGATTCATAGCACACACTCAGATACCTCTAAAGTAGAAAACCTTGGATGTCTAATAAAATGCACTTCTTGACTCTTTCAATGGGACTGCATTTATAGCCAAAAGACCTCCAGTTGTTTCATACAGCGTTAAACAGACACCAGAATCTGGTCGGATTAACTTTTCCCATCCAAACTTCTTACATCATAATGCCTGTTTCATTCACAGGAAAACACCATGGAGTTCTAGAGTGAACTTCCTCTGTGTGTCAGAAGGCTGACTGCCAGTCATGATCAAGACCTGCCTTTCCTGTAATCAAGCTAAAAATACAAATCTGAGATTTAAGGGTGCAGATTTTTAGTCAATTAATTACCTAAAATCTAGACACAGATTTCAAATGCCCTAGGAATACTCATATATTTAAAGAAAGGTATATGCTTAACCTTTGAGAAATTAATTTACTGTCTTTCTGGCATTCATACATACTTGCCAACAGGACACATATCTGCATCAGAGGAACACACACAGATGGGTTCACAGTTGCAAAAAGGAGACCTGAGCCTCACTAATACATTAGAAACCACACAAAATGAGGACCGGACACTCCAAAGCATTAGAGATCACTACAGAAAGCTAGAATTTCCTAAAATGGTTGAAACATAATACACATTAAACCAAATATCTTGTTCCAATGATACTTCCATTTCAAAAGAACTGGAACTCAATAAAAATAATGTATCATGCATATAATGTTTATGTTAACTTTTTCTGCCTTTAAGAGAATACAGTCACCTAGTTTCAAACTATTTTAATTTTGCCTTAAAATATATAAGGAAAAGAAAGATCAGATTTTGAAGGTATTTTTTTAGTTTTGGGGTGGGGTTTTTTTCCTGTTTGGTCAGGGATTTTTTAATTCAGAAAATACTGTCTACTGATATTTCTTTGCTGATTATTTGTAACAGCTGGAATTAACATGGTCCCTTTTTTGTTTACATCTGTATTCATATACTGGCATCAAAGATGGCTAAAAACCTGGCAGTGCTGGAGTTCAGTTTACTGCCAGAGCTTGTACCAGTAAAGGAGAGATTTTTCTACGTGGCTTACCAAAACAAGGTCTTCCTGCACTTGCACAGTGCAAAAAATCCCATCAGTGCCTATAGAAAGTGAGATCCCTGAACCTAGCAGCTTTTTCAGAAGAGATGTTGTTTCATATTGTTGATCTTTATTTTCAAATATAGGCAAAAAGGAAGAGGCAGAAGTTCGCATAATCTGCCACAGGAGAACCTCAGTCCTGGGGCTGGCACACTCTAGGGCAGAGAGTTCCCTCCCTCTTGCTTGCTTTTACCCATTGCCACTAAGAACTACTTCTTCGTTTACCTGCTTTCAAACAACACACATTTGTCGGTATTCCTGGGCTTAATAATTATAATTATAAATCAATATGTATTAATAAAATAAGTTTATAAGAGCTTAGTTGGCTTGCTATTTATGACGATAAAACTCACGCTATCTCAACAATCCCAAGATGCTTCTATTATCTATCCTCTGAATCATTTTATGATTATCATCTCATAATCATTTCAGAAAGAAACAGGCAAAGCAGATTTGTAAACCTCTATTCCATTTCTCAGTATTGTAATTTGGAATTTTTTCTCCCCGATCCCACTACAGATATTTAAAAATAATTAAAAAATAAATCCTCTGCCCAGGTTATAGAGCACAGAAACAGACATTTTAATTCAAACATCCATGATGACAAGCATATTAAGGGCAGCAATGTAGCAAGCTTTGCATAACCTCAAGTATAAGGGCAGCTCTTACTGAACAACAACAATACCTCAAGGTGTCGCCCAAATGTCTTGATGGTTGATGCTTCAACATAAGGATGATTAAGAAACCACATATCGTACCAGAATACTGCACTCTAAAACTTGGAATAAATTCCTCTTTCCCTAGCTGCAACATTTCTGAGCAGGGCTTTAACACTCCATTATTGTGAATGTTTTTTGGCCCAAGGCAAAAAATATTGACAAAGTTCCACCTCCAAGACAGTTATTGTCTCTGTATACTTGATAGCAGCCTTCAGAAGTTCACCTGCCAGTATTAAATCCTTGGTTTGGTTGAAAGAAGTAAAAATTTGCTAGCATTCCAAGCTATTTTACTGTAGCAGCAGCTATGGCAGCAAATCAAATTGTTCTTTCAATTAAACCAGTTCAGTGCCTTAGAGAGGAAGGATCTAGACCTGCCCTTCTCAAAAAAACCCTGCAGTTTATGCCAAGTCTGAAGTTTTTACTACAACTGAGAGGAAAAGACTCAGATGTTCTTATTCTGCTGGTCAATAACCCACGTCACAAAATAAAACGTGTTTCAAGCCATTTGCTTAACTGACAGCCTTTGCTAGAAGCCTGTGACATTCAAGAAGGCCAGATGCCAAGGTCTCCAAGGGGGCCATCACCAGGTTTGAACCTTCCTTTTGTCAGCAGCATGAATCAGTGGATTTATAGACTTCGTTGCCAGAAACTGGCAATACATTGGAACTTATCAGAGAACAGGATCAAACAATGTATTATGATAAGGTCCCACATTCAAGTAGGCCAGAAAGAGCATTTTGTGAGGTACTAGGAAACCTGAATAGGAAACACTCAGACAAGTAAACAGAAGGGAAGGGAAGGGAAG
>VXBA01002403.1:845981-866171 GCA_013399895.1 Serilophus lunatus | reverse complement strand
AGAGAAGAAAAGGGAAGGGAAGGGAAGGGAAGGGAAGGGAAGGGAAGGGCAACTCATTTGTAAAAACACGTATCACTATGACTGTTCAGAAGTAAAACTCTATGATACAAATTTGGCTGATTCTGGATGAACAGCAAAAGACTTTCCTTTTTCACATCCTCCTCATAAAGAAATCTATGAAAACACACAGCAACTGCCCCATATTCACACAGAGCTTGTTTGCATACGGGACATGGAGTAACAGCAGCGGTCTACCTTGCTCTGTTTTCCTTTGGAGTTGTTTTTGGGGTTTTTAACACAGCTTTCACTCATTGGAAGGATGGGGGAAATAACAAAGATGACATTCTGCTAACAGAATACATATAACTGTCACTGTATCACAGAGGGGGCTTAAAGAACTATATGGCAGGGTCCCTTTAAATGAGATGGCCATGGCTACACAAGGATGAAAACCAAATGACCCCTCATGGGTAATCTATCCAGGTTAGAAAGGAGGTCATTGCAGGGCCACTACAGAAAGCCATGCAGTCTTCATGGGAAAGCAAAAGAATGTCAGAAACCAGAATTTCACTGGCTTTTACTTCAGAGACAGCAAACTCTTTCCCTGATGCTTTATAAAAGAAAACTTAACGATATCACAATGCCAAGCCAACATCTTAAGTTTGAAACAGAATGTCAAATCCTCTGCTCTTCATGTAAACACTTCATATTGCCATCATAGCAGGAGGTGGGAGACAGCTCCAAATCAATTTACATTGACTCTACTACAAACCACTTTTTCTGCAGCTGCACAAAAACATGACTTTACATTTAGAATTTACAGATACTGCCACTTGCTCAGGATCAGCATTACACCAGGTGTGTTTATGATGTCCAGGCTTTCTCAGAAGTATGCCCACCCTTGACTTCATCTTAATGTAATGGAGACTCTGAACACTCAGTATCTTGCAGGATCTTGGGAGGAGACTCTTCCCCTTTTCTCGTCCCACATTTGCTCATTAGATAAAATTTAAGCCTATCTCATCTATGTAATATTTTGACTGCACAATTTTAGTATGTTTCTGAAAATGTAGATGTTCCATTCCTCTTTTCTAATTAATATTTCTACCATCTTCCTCTCCTTCACCATTTCCTCCATTCCTTCACTTGCACACACAAAGACACACAGACTCTCCCATGCCAAAGGCAGAGGAGTAAATCCAGCTTCTCTTCACTGATTATGGGCCTGGTTTTAATTTGTGCAATAGTCCTTTTGATAACAATGCCTAGTTAAAACATCCATTAAAAGTCTGTATCAGTCATTTAATGGAGGAAGAGTCTAATAGGGTTCCATTGGAACTCCTCCATTAACTTTTAACAGAATTCTTTCTTATAGTCAGTGTTGTAAAACCGGGATATTTCACAAATTTAAGATCAGCCTCATTCTCCATGGGGTGATAGTTAGGTCACCACTTTCCAATCTTTTTTGGGCAACTACATCAGTTCACCATTTCAGTCGCAACAATCAGTCTCTTCACAACTTATTAACTGCAGCTTGTACTTGCTCGCTTTCAGTAACTCCAAATCACAGAGGCCCCTGAGAGTCCCAATTGCATAGCTGGTTATAATGCATATAATAAAAGGCATAGCCCCCAGTTTAAAAAAAAAGCAAACCATAATACCATCCACTAACAATAAAGGACCAGGCTCATCATGGTAACTACTGATCTATCTAACTTTTATTCAGAAACCTAAACTCTCAACCACAGAGATGAGCTTGTGTGTAATTAGAGACCTTGGCAGATCTGTGAAAAAAATACATGTTATCTCTGTCAATATATATAGCAGTTACGAGAAAAAAGAACAGCTATAGAGGCACTATCTCCTTCCACACTGAGGTTTATTGGGAAAAACCAGTAAACAACAAAACTAAGACCACCTTACGTATTCATCAGCCACTCTGATGTTACAAGATTGTCATCTTGGCAATTATATTATACTCTTTTGTAAATAAATCTCAAGATCTTCAACACAGAAAGGCAACTGCTGCTAACTTGATTTTACAAGTGCAAAAGCTAAGGTGCAGCAACAGAGTTCATGTCTTTTAATTCCCAGCCTTCGAGAGCAATGTTGAAGAGGCACTAGGAATTGGCAGTGTTCCTTCAGGACTAGCTTAAAATTAGAGAATATTCTGGTTCTTGGCCAGACTCTGAGTGGGGGAAGTACAATTTAACTCTCTAGCATGACAGATCTCCTCCAGCTACAGAAGCACGAGGTACAGGTGCATGTGGGAAAAGAGAAAGGATTTACACAGGAGATTCCAGCCTGAACAAGTGAATCACCATATAATGGAACAGGTCAAGACGCCCAACTTCCACCATTGGCTTCAAATCCCTCTACCCACAGAAAGCAGGGGGAAATATTCTCAAGATTATCCTCCTGTCACACTTTCAGAATTAAGAATTTCATTAATCACGGAGGAGTTCAAAGATCCTGTAAATCTGATTCTGTTCATGCTTCCACCAGTTTGACAGTGATGCAGATGTGAATCCATTGGCTGCAAATGAGGTACCCCAAATTGCATATGCATAACTAAGAGGAATCAAGTTCATCAATTTATGATTTTCTCAGATTCAACCAGCAGTTTCAGCAAACTTGAGCAGGAGGCTTAAAATCAAACGGCTTGTGCAGCAGAGCCTATTTAGAAGAAAATAAGAATGATGGCCTTTTTTTCCCATTATACCCTGCACAAGCATAAAAAAAAATCAAAATGCAATCAAATGTCCCTAAGATACATGTGGTTGTATACACACCTTTCTCAAGGAATAGAATCATTCAGTTTTTGGCCTTGTGCTTCATGATACACTGAACTAAGCAGATGCTTTACTACCACCCTACACAATTTTACTCACAAGTTTCTTTATACATAAATAAACACACACACACTCACAAGCTTCTCTCAGGCTACATAATATGCCCCAGAAGTGCAGACAAAAAAGGAAAAAGATGAAAGAACAGTGCTCTCTTCACCACTTTTACTATTAGAAAAAGACAACAAGAAGAGGTTCTTAAGGCATAATTTTTTGCTTGTTTGTTTGTTTTATCCACTTGTTCAGTATTTGCAACACAAATAAAGAAACCGAAATTACTCCTAGAAAAGGCCAGTTAAAAGAGGAAAATGGAGGACCAAGTCACAGGCATTTTAAAAATAATACAAAGGGTCTCAGGAAAATATTTATCAAGAAAGATTTAATGTTTATATACTTAAAATCACATAAACGTCACCTAACTTTTGGAGAACTGTTTTCAGCTGTTTTGAGAAGAGTATGACCACTGAAAAATGCAACCACTTACATCTGAATGGAATAGTAGTGGTTGCTTTCTTACATAGCACATTTGTGACAAGAATATATCACAGGAAAAACTTAAATATATCTCAACTTATCCATTGAGTATTAGGTTACATCAGGATTACACTATGAATGCCCTCCAATCCATTTTCCACCACACAGCTACACTTGAATTTGCCCTTTCCTTCTGCAGCTTAGCTTACCACCCATTACTGCATCCTTGAAACTGCACATTGTGATTGTACATCTCAGTATCCCACTGAAAAAAGTAAGTGGTACAAAGAGGAGAAAAATAGCAGTGGCGCTACTAAACCAAGAGCATAGAGATAAGAGCTGTTTTAGCAAAAATCCAAGTCATTTTGTTTTCAGAAGAAAAAAATTCTTTGAGAACTTTTTCTTTGAGAAGCAGGGAAACACAGGAATAGATTTCTGTGCAGCATTTCAGAAGAACCTCAACATGTTGGAGAGATGGGCAGAGAAGAATTGTCTGAAATTCAACAAAGGCAAATGCAGAATCCTGCACCTAGAGTGGAATAACTCCATACACCAGCACAGGCTGGGAGCCAACCTGCTGGAAAGCAGCTCTATGGAGAAAGACCTGGAAGTCCTGGTAGACAATAAGCTCTTTACGAGCCAGCAGTGTGTCCTTGTAACCAAGAAGATAAATGGTATCCTGGGATGGATGAAGAAGGGCATTGCCAGCAGAGCAAAAGAAGGTGATCCTGCCCCTCTACTCAGCCCAAGTGAGGCTGCTTCTGGAGTGTTGTGTCCATTTCTGGGCTCCTCAGTATAAGAGAGACATGGAGCTCCTGGAAAGGCTCCAGCAAGGGCAACAAAGATGATTAAGGGGCTGAAGAATTTCTCTTACGAGCAAAGGCTGAGAGCATCTGTTCAGCCTCAAGAAAACACAACTGAGAGGGAACCTCATCAATGTCTGTAGGTATCTAAAGGGAGAGTGTCAAAAGGAGGGAGCTAGGCTCTTTTCAGTGGTACTAAGCAATAGGACAAGAGACAGAGGGCAGAAGCTGATGAACAGCAATTCCCACCTGAACATGAGGAAGAATTTCTTTACTGTGCAGGTAGCCAAGCATTGGAACAGATTGTCCAGAAAAGTTTTGGAGTTTCTCTCCCTGAAGACATTTAAGGACACAATCTTGTGCTCTAGGATGACCCTCCTTGAGCAGGGAGGTTGGACCAGATGACCCACTGTGATCCCTTCCAACCTTACCAATTCTGTGATTCATCCTCAGTGCTTTAGCTTGCTAGGCAAAGTTGAAGGCCAATAGGATGAACTGCTGGTTCTACATCTAAACTACTTTAATGCTTGAATGGCAGATGAGGACGCCATTGTCTCAAACTACAGAATGGCACATTTCTAAAGGAAATGCATCATTCAGAAAATTTCACTGCGTGCCTTTATAACTGCCACACTGGTGCTCAGGCACAGAGCACTTTCAAGTAACTGCTTTTACTTAGTCGAAAGAGGGGTAGCTAAAGCTCTGCTCATTTTGAAGAACAAGCCTAGCTACACCTGGTATAGGCTGTCAGTGAAAGCAGATTCACACTGTAAAGCTGAGACTATACAGCTGTTGAAGAACATATTTAGTGCAGGTAGCTGTGTTTGCAAGCTGCAGTGCAAGTTGCAGGTTGAGCTCTGGATGACACAAGTCCGTGGTTAGAGGCCATGAACTGCCTACTCTCTGCATAATAAAGGGCACAGGGACCTGTGGCCCATCCAAGTGACTGGACACTCAGAGGACACAACGGGAGCTGATGACCCCAGACTTTTGCACACTTAGACTATAAAGGTACTAAAGCCTAGGGTTTCCATTGTCCAGGGTCCCTCTTCAGAGGTGCCCAGCTTGAGCTGCTATGGTTATTATTTAGTTATCGCACCAAGATTAAATTATTTGAAGGATCTGGACAATTGAGACTCTGCTACAGGGATCGAGTTGGTAAGGTAACCTGGTCTGACTGTGTGAGTGTTGGGTGCGTAGCTGCAAAGGGGCCTCAGTCCCAGCTGAGGTGGTGCTTGTGTGGGTCCAGGATGGTCAGGCAGGGAAGCTTACTTAACAAAGAAGCAGCCGAAGACGCTGAGGCGTTTGCTCTAATGATGGGAGAGGTACTCCCCACGTCTGTGGGAGTGGTGGTCTCCATCAGAAGGGCAGCAGTTGAACAATGGTAGTAGTAACAAATTTTCGCTTGCTACATAGTTGTTTGCTACATATGCAGTCCCTGAGAAATTATACCTCCGACAGCGCTGTACACTCACAGGTCTTCGGCAAGATATATATAAAATACAAAGGCACAGAAAGATGGAAATGGCTAGGGTGGCACTGTGCAGAGGAAAAGGATTACAGAGACTATACATTTTTGCTGACTTTTCCTTGAAATTGCTACACAGAGTATTCTCCAGTCTAGAAACCATCTGTAGGAGGAGTCAAAAGACTATTAAATTCTCTTAGAGTGCAAAGTGTTACACAGATGCTCCTGGTACAGTCCTTTTTCTACATACTAATATTTTCTTACTGTGTATTCTTTCCATATAGAAAATACAGTATAAAGGGATATTGAAAGATATTTGATCTAGGAAAAAGTTTAGTTGGAATTACAATATGTGAAGGAGTGCTTTACACCTGTAAAAAAACCCAGCTAATCTGAGAAACTGGGCCATTCACCTAAGAAGTGAACCATACTTCATCAGAATCTAGTAGAAATTGGGAACCTCCTAAAAGCAGATGCTGCTGATTACTTAAGGGAAAGAAGTAAAGAAGATTAATGATAAAAATTTAGCTCTGCCCCAGCTAGATAATGGATTAGATGACGTGTTTATTTGATCATCCAACTGAGTTTTTAATTCCATCTACCTGATTCCTAATGGAGCAAATTAAAAGTTCAAATTAAGAAGTACTCTTTAAGTGTAACATTACTTAGCAAAACACAACATAAATCACAAGCTACATACTGCTCATAATAGAATACCTACAAGTGATAATCTTTACAAGAGAGGATAAGAAAAAGCGGCTCATCACGGACAATCAGCAAATATAAGTTAGCTGAAAGTTGTCTAGTCTCAAGAAATACGTGTGATTTCATGGGGGAGGGCACTGAAGAATCTGTTATGGACTGTGGACTATACTTCTAGCTCTATAGACAAGACTTCACCTTTATAGTGTCCCTCCATACTTATTGCTCCTTCTTCGTGACTGTCTACTTTGAGGGTAGAGTCTGTGCTCTGTGTTTTTAAACAGCATCTAACTGATCTTGAGTCAGAGCCTTTAGAGAACAAAATGCTTGTTTCTCAAATAAATAAAAAAAAGCAATTTTATAAATATATAAATACAACTGATACACAAAGCCAAAGACTATTTAGAAATCCAGCACTTAGAAGTTCATGGGATCTGCTATTTTTAATTCAAATAAACCAGGCGAAACCATCCAACTGTATCTGATGCTCCATTTGTCTTGAATACATAGCCACTCCCACTACATTACTCAATCACATTCTTATCACTTGAGCATTAACTTTATTCTAAGATTCCATTTCAGTACAAATAAACGTAGCAGACTCCAGACAGACTGCCAGAGATACATGAGTGCAGGGCTGATTTTAGAAATTTGTTTAAGTTTCTTTTCTTTTTTCTTAACATTCCTAGAAATGCACTGGTAAAGGAAACCCACCAGCTCTGAAGAGCGCCAAAATTCAGAAGAACAGAGGAATATCTCTGCAGGTTGATAAAAAATTCTTCAAGTTACACAGAACACAATCACTTCATAAATACAGAGGCCAAGGAGTCAAAAAAACCCCAACAACCACGGTACATAGTTTATCAAACATACCTCAAACTGCAGGATCACCTGTGCTAACTACATCACTGGCACAATTTAAGGGATTGGACGACAAAGTGTTAACAGCCAGTGAGTTGCCATGTAATTACTGCTACATCCAATGAAATTTCCCAGTACTGTATGAGCTGCATTGTTCCTGTTATTATGTGGTAACTATCAAATTACCATATGTCATCACTGTAACATTAGGGTGATCCACTATGGAAATTCATTCTGTTCAACAGCAGTCTAAATTCCTCATTTTGTCCCTCTGGTGATGTGGACAGGTGGATTACATACTGAGCTACACAAAAGGTTAGAGGACTAGGTTAGGCACTTCAGAAATTAAACCCGATCAAACAGCCTGATTCTGCCACCTTTTCCCGCTATGGGTTTCACCACTCTACTACAGATGGGATAATACTCGACAGGGTACTACTATCTGTCCCAAAGCGATCATTTTCTCTTTAAATTTCCTGTGAAAACAACATCAACTTTCTCTCTCTCCAACTAAAGTAGTTGCTATCTTTAAAAATGGAGTAGAAAAGCAGGTTTTCCTTGCTGTATATGGAAGGGAGTCAAAGACGTCAGGAGATCCATTTAGGACTTACAGTGTTACTAATCTATTTTACTGAGCAGACATACAGAAAATAATACTGTGATGAGAGGGAAGAGCATTAGAAGACTTTTAAGGGACAAACAGAAATAGATACATCATGATAAGCTTTGGTTCACAGGTTTTCTGCATCTATATTTCAGTGAAGAACAAAATTAAGCGTTAGAAGTGTTTCAAAATAACATTAGGAATACACACACAAGTCTTGGAAACAGCCCAAGTGAGGGAGCAAAACTTCAAGTGTAGCTCTCAACCTGGGAACCTCCCACACTACAACAAACTCATTAGCAACTGCTAACAAGCCACCTGGTGTGAGCTACATGATAAGTGAAAATACGATGGTGAGGATGTTATGAAAATGCTTATCACCCATCAGAGCATTCACTACAAGGAGTATTTTGCACATATATTTTACATTAACACTTGGAAGGTGCTCAGATGTTATGTGATTGGAAGCCCACGCAAGAGCCTGCACAGATGACACGGTAGTTTCAAGGGCACGGGATTGTTCACTATTAGCTTCACTGACATCTAAATAGGTGCACAGCCAAATTTATACACAAATGAAAGTCAAAGACATTAAGGGGACAAAGACAATTGGGTAATTATGTAAATAAAATCTGAAATATTATAAAAGATTTATCAAAATGAGGACAGAATCTTTTCTTACTATGATTAGTTAGCACATAGCAGAATCCCTGAGAAGACAAGACAATTACTGTTTCACACAGGTTAGCAGAGTAAGATATACTGTCTTGGGAAAGTAAGATTTATCAACAAATACTATGTGTCATCTTCACCAGGACTGGCCTCAGGTTTGCAAGTGTGTCTGAATTAACAGAGAGGTAAAACACACCATTCTGAAGAAAGGCCTGGGTCTCATAAAAACTCATGACAACAAATATCTTCTCCACAGAACACTTCCACCTTAACAGCAGCAGCTCATGTTTGAGTTTTTTAAAACAGTTCATCAAGAGGTAAAGGTAGTCCTCTGGCTACCTCTGGAAAAAAATGGTTCAAAGGTAGCTTTTTCCCAAAAATGTCTCACTTCTTTCCCTTTTTCACTTTTGCACATTTCTGTGCATTTCTGACCATTTGCTATATATCTGTCAGTCTTACAGCGCTGGAGATGCATGCAATTTCCAAGTATCAGGAACTTACAGCAAGTGAGCAACGGCATAGCTTATTGAAAAATCATGCATTGTCGTCTCCTAAACAATTTACCTCCAATCCTCTTCAGTATTTTATAGAATCTCTTGCAGAGCCCAGCTCCTCTTACGTGTCAGTCATTAGGAGCTGTTTAACAGGGAATGGTAGTCAGTGGAACCAAATGACAATTGGAAGAACTTCTCCTTACAAATAATTTCAGCAGAAGACCCGTAGCAAGGAATGGAAATAAATTCACGTCCTCATGTTACATCTAGGTGGTTTCTACACTGTCAAATATAGTGCCTCCATATCACAAGTGATATTTCTCTGTTTATAGTAACAAACACGGTGGAATGGTGTACACATAATTCAGGAGGTTTTCACTACTGTAGACTCACTCTACAGGGACACAGTAAAGCAACAGAATCATACAATCACAGAATCATAGAATGGTTTGAGTTGAAAGGAACCTTAAAGATCATATGCTTCCAAACCACCTACCATGGGTAGGGACACCTTTCACTAACAAGGTTGCTCAGAGCTCCATCCAGTAACAGCTTCTCAGCACTGTTTACACTACTTATTGCACCATAGTCTACCCCAGCACTGAGACATGCACCTAATCAACGGAATCATAGCCTTTTACAACAGTTTTACTGCTCAAGATCCACCCTTGGTTCTAAATGTGCCAATGAGGCTGAGTTCAAAAAGATCTGTTTTACTTGAGTACATCTAAGAAACTGCCCTGCTACAAACTTTCTGTACAAAGAACATCTATGTGAGCATGCAAGCATTTCTGCGATGCAACGACCAGCATCTCCAGCCTTTGGACCTTCCCAAACATTGCCTTAAATAAAAGCTTTGAGGCCAATGCTACCTGTGTTGCTCCTGGGAAGTAATGAACTAAGCTATGGGAGAGAGAGAACAAGGACTTTGTCTCTTTAATTTTGCATGCATGATAATGTTTTTAACCACTAAGGTCATACCTGCATGTGATGACTGACAACTTTTCAGCTTGATTCAAAGCAAACAGCTGTTGGTTTGATTGCCTAGCAACTAAAAGTTGATGGATGACCCTTAAGATGGATAACTACCATAAATCACCTCATTCAGACACTCAGGGAAAAAAAAAATTAAAAACCAATGGTTTTCATGACATTTGCTGCACTCCACAATGTGCCACGATAAATTTGACTGCCTTATGGATGCACAGTTGTGGCTGTTGAAATTAGACACTTTTGTTTTCTGCGTTCTGCACTTCTTGTAGCCCCCTCTGTAAGGTGTGTTCATATTAATATACTCCAATGTCAGAAGAAAGCAGAATACCAGAAGCTACTGTCAGTCACCACAGGGCAGGGAGAATCTGTATTGAATCTCTGCATCACCAAACAGCTTTTAATCAGGAAACAGCAGTCTTATATCATAGCTATGGCACTGGGCTACATGCATTAATAATGGTTACAATATATTTAGTGTAATGACTTGACCCCAGTCAACATTATTGATGCTGTGATTAATATGAATTTGATAAACTGCTTCCTCTTTGAAGACATTTTGTATGTTTCTCAAGCAAGAGAAAAATACTTTTTATGTATGAGTAAATATAGCAGGCCTTCACAGAGGCATTCTGATCTCAGCTGCACAGGTGTAAAAATAGATTTCTCAGGATTTATNAAAAAAGGAAAAATAAATATTCTCATTTTCATCTCATTAATAGAAGAAAAAAAAAAAATCCAAACCCATCAAATCAGGATTCCAAATGGAAGGCCATATTCCTCCCAGAGAGTGTTCAGACAGAAAGGGAAATTCCCTTTTATTGTTCCAGATAATAGGATTTCTCTATTTGTTATGTACAGAATACATATGCATTCAAAAACAGATGTTCGTAATTGCTTCCATTGTTTGGATTTTTTTAAAACTCTTGAGCTTGACTATTCATCTGAAAACTCTCATACCAAATTTGGTTTATGACAGTAAAGTGATTTCTAGTTTTTTGTAACAAAAAAAAAATAAAGGAGGTAGTTTAGAGCAAGTTTTAGTATATCCTTGCGGAAGTACTGCCTTAAATGCTAGTATGTGAGGAGTTCACCAGGGACAAGTCTGGTAAACGCTACTACCTTCCTCTTAGTAGATACATGTCAGCCTGCATGAATAAACTGCCGTCCAATGCATTTTTTTCATATGACACAGTAATTCCCAAACTTGAGGTCAAGGGACCCCAAGTTATGACCAGAGGCATGAAAAAGAACTCCAAAAACTGAATCAGTGTGCAATGGAAAGTGTCCATGGAAACCAGAAAATCAGAAATCAGACAGAAATGGAAGATAAGCAACTTCATCTGGGGAGAAGGTGGATAAAGTACCTGGACAAAGTGATTGGGAAAATGATGCTAATGGAAGAAATTTTCAAGTGGGACTGAGCTATCAGAACATGTGGGGGAAGTGTGATTGACACATGTTCGTGTTGTATCTAAACCTATGCTACCAGTTTCAAGAACTTCTCCCTTTATTGAAGTCAGTTGAGCATTTTCTGAATTCAAGTTCACTCATTTCTAAAAACTCAGAAGTCACATTCCGAAGCATGAAAACCTCTAATAAATTCATCAAGCACACTGGTGCGCTGGGGATACTAAATTAGAAATAGCACTCAGCTGACCCATGCCTTCATATTTTCAGCAGGTGGCAACCAGTTTTGCAAAACTTATATTCTGAAAATACAATGTGTGTGTTCACCTGCAAGATCTCAATCTGTGTTTCTTAATTTTACACAAAAGTAGAATGTAAGAACAGTATGCACGATGCTCTTGAAAACTGCATCTCCCAACAACCAAGAAAGATAATGCTATATCAGATATGTGCACAATTTACCAGATGCTCTACTTCCATAAGATGCCTCAAGCAGTAAGTGAATATGTAGTTTAGATGCTTTTTGTCTCTCCCCAAAGAGATGAACATAGTGAAGTAACAATGATAGTTGCAAGGCAAGTTATTTGGGTCTTCTGAAATTTCAGATCGCAGCATCCTATAATCAATATTTCGCATTACTCAGCCAGAGTACCCCTTCAACTGAGAACCTAACCAATGTAATTGACAAAAACAAGAGTCACAAGTGCACATAGATATGTTTAACATAAAGGCACTTATATACAAATAGCATTCAGACACAATCCCTATTTGTTGTCTTAGCTTTAAGTCTTGGATATCTCTGTGAAGGACCCACTAAAGAGGACAAGATGGTATGCTGGCCCTTTAAAACTGAAATGCTTGTTTCCTTTCTGTACGAAAAGTAAATCATGCTATAGTGAGTGGAGCTTTGAAAAAGCATCCATCCATTAAAGTTCATGGATCCTCGTTTCCAGATTGTCCCTCCCCTGGCTGTGTCTCAAGTTACAGCCTTGTACAATCCAAGTCTAAATAATATTCACTATGATAAATGACACCATAACTCCGATATCCACAATCAATCTTTGCTTTAAAGATACATCCATCTTCAATAATGTTGATGGGGATTCTGTAAAATGGGAAACGTGACTGTTTTCCCGACCTCCTAACAGTGGGGGAAGGAAGCTCTGAGTGATGGCTGTCAGCCCACATCTGGCTGCAAAAATAAATTAGCCTTATGTAGACAAATGAAAGGACCAGCCCTGACTAGAAAACAGCCACTCCTGTGCAATGGCTAATTTATAGGACTTCTTTCTGGAAAGTTCCTAGCTGAGGCTACAGTCTCCTTAGCTATCTCTTTAAATGATATCTGATGCTGTAAATAACTTCAGTGTGGTAGGAACTATGCAAAGTACAAAGAGTGATTTGGTGGGGGAAGGGGAGGAGACAATAACTTTCTTACATTCTTTGTACATGATCAAGATGTAAAATTCAGCCACTTTGAACACATTTGCACACACACATGCAAACAGAAGTTTTGTTTCAGTAAACATTGCTATATTTTGAAAATATGCTCTTCTTTGTTTGACAGAAGATTGTTTTCTGCTTTAACTCCTTTTTCATCTCCTGGGCTGCAGTACTGAGGCAACCACATTACAGAAATTAAACTATTCAGTGCAAGCAACACCTTGAGGCTTGGAGATTATTTTTTTCCCCTGTTAAATGCTATCAACTCTTCTTTCTCCTCACCTTGCCCCCTCTAGCCGACAGACGAGTTTCAGGAGGAGTGAGATTGAGTCCTACCAGCGGAGTTCATTGATGCAGGTGCTATGCAGCTCAGATGTCACAGAGTGGCATGCAGAGAAACTACCCACTGTGTTTATTTCAGTACACGGTTTCAGAATAACCAGAAGGAGAATTTAAACAGAAAGGTGGAAGAAGACTCCCTGACCATCTCACTCACTGCCTTACATGAAGCACAAATCTCTACCTGTGCGCAGGACAGTGGCTACCCTTTTCTCATGACTGAAATGCTTTATTACCTTATTCTTTATATCTTTGACCTTGTCGTGCTGTAGAAAAAAGCAGGACTTTAATTCTTATAGCGCACGATATATGGGATTAAAAAAAAAAAAAATAGTCCTTTCCGGGGGTGGGGGGTGAGGAAATACATGAGGAAGCAGCCCCATGCGTGTTATTTCCACACACCGGCCGGCTGGCACAGCACCTGGGCATCACAGCTCCCTGGGGGAGGTCCAGCGGTGCTGGGGAGGGCTGGCAGCAGCAGCGGTGGCAGAGAGGGTTAATTCCGTGAAGGTTGAAGGACTTACAGTAATGCTGCGAAGACAGAAACATCACAGGCTTTCCTGGCAAGAGGCTCGCAGAGGGTAGGAGGGGACTGCGAAATGAACTCTCTCAGGCTTTGTCGTGTGCGTTTCCCAAGGCCCGGCCTGGCCCCTTTGATAAATGACACATGTCATTCTGTCAGGGGCTGACACTGCAGCTGGGAGGGCCAGTGATGTATGGCTCCGCTGAAAAGGAAATCAACTTTTTGGCACCAAGTAAGACTGTGCCCTGTGTAAGGATTTTGTTTCTCAAAAAGTGAAAGATAGACTTAGGATTTAAAAAAAAAAAAAAAAAAGAAAAAAAAGTTGAAAAACAGATTGAGCGACAGCTTACACTTAACATAAATTAACTCGGTAATGGTGAAATGTGCTAGCCTGTGATAAATAAAAGCTACATTAGTCAATTATTAATCACACTCCAACTTGTAGCCAAAACCCATGACTTAAATCTGAGGCCTGAGCTGCCTTACAAACAGATAAGACAGTGTTTGATAGATGTCTTGCATAGTGTAATCAGGAAGGAATCAAAGGCTTAGTGGTTTAACCAGGGGGGGTGTGGAAGGTTCTGGAAACTGAGACTGGGTAAAGTGGATAACTGGATTGAAAGCACCCTTTCACTGGGGATACAGTATATCTTTTGACTGCTTAAAGAGAGAGACAGACAGACAGACAGAGAAGGGGGAGAGACATATCTGAATTTGGTTTAATCTTTTTTTATATACAGGAATGTCTCGAAACTATATTTCCCTCCCCCCACCTCCCACCACCACCACTGTGTTAAATCATTTAAATCTGATCACTATTAAATGGATTCTCACCGAGACATCAAGTGTTTCAAATATGATCGTTTTGCACGGATTACAATTTAAGCATTTTATTTAATCGAATGAACTCGCATCAGGCTGCAACACATTCATGCAGATACAAGCTGTAGAGAAGAAGCACAAAGCTGCATAAACGAAACGATTCCTATTCAACCAGACTGTAAAGACAAAATAAAGGATTTCAGATAGAAAGAAAAAAGCTAAACATCGGAAAACACAGGGCGGGAGGGGAGAGGTGGAGGGAGAGAGAAGAGGTGCAGTATTTAAACCCCAGCATTTATGCCAGTGTGAAAGGCTGAACTCACACATCATCTTGTTGAGATGCAACCACAGAATGGCTCTGGTTTTTTGTTTATACTCTATCTGCAGGGGACATGATGGACATTGTACCCAAAGGTGACTTTCACTCCCTGACCAGAATGAGAACTAGCACCATGTAGCACTAAAATATCACGCCTGCATGTTCAGCTGACCTACAACGCTAGCCTAGGTTTTCTTGCAGGCCCTCAAGCCAAAGGTGACAGGATGTGAGTTTCACCATCTTCCTCCCCATGCAGATGCTCTCACACCTTCTCCTCACCATCCAGAACTCTGCATAACTGAAAATTAAAGGTTTTGTGTGATACGCACAGCCCTGAACGGAAGCACTTCGGATGAATGGCAGCCTCAGGTACCGCTCCAGAGATGGGCTGTACATGGGCGCACCCCTGTGACTGCACAAAGCCAGCTGCTGGCTCGGGGTTTTCATGCCAGGTAAGTTGCCTTCTAGCACCTTCTAGTATTTTTCACCAGTAATTCTAAAGAGCATCATTGGGATGGAGGCTCACAAAAGCACAACAGCCCCTTCCTCACTCAGGATAATGGGCACTGCTTACCAGCTGGAACACTGTAAAAATATTAGTTTCTTAATCAGTAGTTTCCATACGATTTACACCATTTCTAGTGATGCACCAATCACACCGATTCATCAATGACTTGTTTAACTCTTCTGAAGCTTCGGACATGGTGTGTTAATTGCAGTATTGCCCAACTGACTTGAGTTTTTAGGCAGAACACAAAAAAGGCACAAATCCCAATGGAGAAGGTAAACATTCACATCATCAACCATGAATGACTTTATAAGACAATTTTCCTAGCCTAAAAACACTGCAGAAAAAAACTCCGATGTTTTAAAAAAAATATTTACCTTGTTCCCCTTCCCTTCAGTATGTTACAGCCTTATACTACAAAATATGGAAACTTTTAGATGTTTCGACATGGGACAGGGTCCTACATTGCTCAGTGCTTTACAGACACACGAGAAAACAAATAAGCTTTTAAAGTCAATCAAGTTAAAATGCATTCTTCAGTTTACACGTTCTGTACATGCTTGGCTTTTTTAACGGTATAAAGAGGAAAATAAAATACAAATCATCTGTAACTGTGAAAATTACACCACAAGTTATACTCATTTTTTAAGGTCTCTATACTCTCATATGCGTGTATGTAGGTACACTAAACCACATACATTCCCTTGCCCTCCAATCTAGCACCAGGATTTTACACTATAAAGTAATACATTAATGTAAAGTAAAATATTTCTTTACATGGCGGTATGGACTCCTGAGTAGACCTAAAAAACAATCCAAGTTTACTTTTAGAAGTAAACTAGCAGTTTCGCTCAAGTAAGATCTCAGATAATCTCAACCATCTCAAAATGACAGCAGTTGTCTAGATCACAGCAGCAATATACCCACTCACCAACTTCAAGGTGGTGCAGAGAGTGCTTAATTGAGGAATTTAAAAACAACGACTGAAAAGAGCACAAATTTCAAAGTAAATGAAATAGGGAGACCCTTTGAAACCCAAACTTTAGTGACAGCCCCTAGAGAGAGTACAGCTATTTTCTCAAAACATGTAAAATACGACTATAGAAAGAAAGATACGGAGCAAGGTAATGGTGGGGATTTAAAAACATGTGCACACTGCCTGGTGTTTTAAACTTTTGCCTTCCTATTGCTAAAATATCATTTTTAAAGTCCATAAAATTTCAGATAGTGTGCAAAATGTTTATATATTACCAAGGTCTCCCTTTAAAAGGTTTATACTTTTACTTTATGACCTGTCCTTGATTTGACACTTCCGCTCATCAGAAAGGGATTTATAAAATAATCCTGAAGGTGAGGAACAGACATCTGTCAGGGACTGGCTGAGTTTCACTTTGCGAAATTTAAGAAGGGAGAGAAATCCTGTTAAGCTCTCTTTAGTCACCAATAGACATCAAAGGTAATAATTAAAGAAGACAGACGTCATAAAAATAAATTTATGTCGTTCTTTATAATGCACAAGCATTCTAGTGTGTAAAACATCCATTAGAGTGAAAGAAAATACAACATTCCAAATAAGCAAAAATCTGGTTTGTTTGAGGTTTTTTCCTACTTGAGTAACGTTTAAAAAAAAAAAAAAAGACACCCAAGTTTAAACTAAAGTCTTTCAAAACCTTTCCCATCTGTGGGTACATGAACTATGGATGACCCCGAATGATTTGCACTCTGCTCAGAATCCCTTAGAAAGCACGGGAAAAAGTATCATTAAGAATGACTGATGACTGCCAGTCATGGTTGACCTCACCCAAGCTTTGGTCTCTGCCTCAGTAATAAGCTGTCCTTTATTAGCACCAACACTCCATAAAAGGGGTGTGTTTAGTCACAGGATAGTGGCCTTCTAATGCTCATTGCTTCTCCCTGAAAGATTGATTAGTGCTCATTTTTACTGCCTTCACAGTATATACAGTGACAGTGCTGCAGAGTGTCAGGGCCTGCAATATTGATGATAAGCACAACTACAAACTAGAGGTTTGGAAAAGGCAGAGTACTGGGAGTTCACTCTTTTCAACTGGAAAACACTGCCAAAACAAAAAGGACAAAACATAAGGCTACACACGAGCTACTGATATTCTGATAAACTGAGGCTAGAGAACTCCCCCTCTCAAAAAAACCCCCCAAACCTATTTAACATACAAAATTTAACAGAAAAGGTTGTTTCTTCATTTTGTTTTAAAAACATTTAGCTGTTTTGCCTTTCACCTACCAGATGCTCAGGCAAAAAAAGATTACCTTCAAATATCATTCTCGTGTTTATTTTTTCATTTCAGAAAGGCTTTTCAGTAGTGACTTGTAGGTAGGGAAAAACAAGCACAGAAAGTGAATATCCCTGGTCTGGAAGCTACTGCAGTGTTCCTTTGCAGCAGCAGGTGCCTCTTTGAGGGCAAAAAAGAAAGCAAACATGAAGAAAACATGTTGGCTATGTATCATATTCTGCACAAATCTCCCGGCATTAACATGACTCCTCTGCAGCTTTTACTCTTACATTTGAAGTCAGTGGGATCTATGCAAATTCCTTCAGTGAAATTAAGATCTGGAGTATAAGCTGGCACCATCAGAGAAAAAAAAACCTGTATAGTAGAATCATGTAATGTAGTATGCAACTGCATGCAGTGCAAAGCATATTTCAAATAGAGCAAGACATGATCCTTGCAAAGCATCAGCATCGCGGTGAGGAAGGAGCAGGTGAGGATTCACAAACTTTTTCAAACAAAGAAATGGGAACCTGAAGACATTACTTAGAAAAGTCATGCCTTGACTTGACTTGATTTAAAAAGTAGAAGAGAATTGAAAACGGTCTTTAAAACTGATGTTCTAACCAGAGACTTTATAGCATAGAAGGCCAGCTCGAAGTCATACTGTAGTAAGTTTAATATGGAACAACTTGTCCATATGGCATTTCCTGGGAACGAGTCATTTCACATGTTACAGTAAGATACAGACAAAAAAAGGGCATGTTACTTTTATATAGCTGGGAACCTGAGCACAGTAAGCTCATACCAAAAATTACTACAGCAAGAGTTTATTGCATTAATAATAGGATGCCCTACTGCTGTGACACATTCTGTACTTCAAAATAAGTATTAGTCACAATAGTTAGGATTTTAAATTCATATACTTTAAAGCTGACCTGTAACTATGACACTTGCAATAGTGATGATTTGTCAGTAAGATCTATTAATCATTTTGCAAAGAGCTCCTTTCTTATTTGGTCTGTTGTATTATTTTAACAATATTTAGCTATAAATAATTTAAAGTCATTCTTACTTAAAAACAAACCAAAACACAAACACTAGCACTTGAAAACTGGATGTCAAAATTCACATTCACACTTCTGCATTGAATTACCATCTTTTTATTTCAGTAACAGAGAGTACTTGCAAATAATAACTAAATTCTTTTTTAATTTTAAAATAGTAATAAAAAATCTTGCTACATGTCTACATTTTCTAAGACATCATGGCCCAAATCCTGTACCATGAAAGTGAATGACACACTCTTTCACGTACTTCTTTTGGGCTTTGGATCAGGCCCAGTCTGGAAAGCATCCATTCTTTTCATTCACTACCTTTCACTTCATACATTTAAATAACAGTGATTGGAGGGAAAGAACCAAAAAAAAAAAAAAAAAAAAAAAGCAGCTTAGTATGGAACCAGTATTTTTAAATCAGAAAAATTTTCATCTAAAAAATGAATGAAAACGGTGGCTTATGTTGAAAAGCAAAAAATTACTACTACAAATCTAGACATTAACACAGTTACTAATTCTTTTGGTGGCCAAAACTGGCCCTGTTGAACAGAGGGAAAACAGAGACAATGATAAGCAGCACTGTGACTATTAGCTTAGAGGGATTCTACTTGGCTATTTTCCTGCAGCATGCACTGCAATCACAATAATAAAGAAATCCCGTATTCCACTCTAATTCACCGAGAAATAGAAATGTTGGAAATCTAAAACAATTAAGTCAATTCCAGCTTTTTTCAGAATGGAAAGGAAGCTTCTTTCTCATATTAGCTTTAAATTTCACAGAGATACAATAGCCACGGAAGAAAAAGAAATGTCCACCAACTAAAATAAAATGCTTAGTGCTGCAGCACTCTGGTGAACAAACAAGAGCAAACCAAAAAATGAAACACTAGGAGAAATAAAAATAAAAAAAAAATTAAAGGTTAAATATGCAGTTTGGGTAGCAGGCCTGCTCCAAGAAATACAAAGGGGAGGTATATAAATTATGTGGTCTGATTTTATTTTTTTTTAAATCTTGCATTTGTAAAAATGCTGAATCTATGAAGCTTAAATGAAGCTCAGTATTAAGTAACAAGTACACTAAGCTAGGAATTCAGCTTAGGCACTGTATTCCCACAAAGAGAAGGATTTCTAAGCAGGTGATCTATTCATGGAGCCCTAAACCAAGGATTGGAACCCAAAATTGGACTAATGTGCCACATGTAAATCTGAAGAGTGATAATTAGACCTTGTTTCCATTATTGACTAGTTTTAATTGCCAACACAAAATTAATGTAGTCAATCAAAAATATGAAAACATATCTATAAAGGGAGGGTGCGATAAGAATGCATATCTTGCAATCTTGCACATTCCACCCACTACAGAAAATATCACACAAAATCCAAAGTATTGGTGGCAGTTCTTTGAGAGGTGAATTTCCTATCACAAAAAATCTGCCATCTCCAGTTCAAGTATCTTGTCTACATGTATAAGGATCAGCTGACAAGCACATGTCTGAATGTTCAAATAAGAAATTAGCATTGTCATATACTAGCAAGTTGTTTTTCAGAATACTTCAAAATGAATCTCTTGTAACCTTTAAGCCCAACTGCAGCTATGATAAGAAT